>CM066233.1:22976829-23026829 GCA_033675125.1 Athetis lepigone | reverse complement strand
ATCCCACTCACAAAAAAAAATGATTTGGAGGTTTAAATGTTCTCCAATCTCCACACTTTACAGTACAAGTCGGAAAAAGTGCATTACTTACTGGTAGTGCCTTCTATTATTTCTTAATATTAATAATTAGACCTCTTTTTATCTATTCTGTCTTGACCGACCTTCACGCTCTCGCACGCCTGACGGCTGTCAGAAGCCATAAGAAAAAAAAAATCCGCCATGGAAGATCCGCACGTGAAAATGCAGTTTTTTCTCGTTCAAGATATTATTTAACGCGCCTAGTTAATTCCTACCGTATTACAACAAATATTAACCGCTGTGATCGACCGCCCGCGGGTGTGATTGTTTGTGGACACAGAGACAGAGAATTCCAGTGTTGTGCTTCAAAAGCCTCCAAAAGGCGAAGAAAAATCAGGCGCCATTTTGTTGAACCTATACACGAGGCAAGGAGACAGCCAGGTAAGGCGCACCAGCGTGCAGCGTACTTTCTCCCTAATCCCACAACTTACATCCCGGTTTGTTATCACTATATAATTCTTTATTTTCTTGGCGATTATCAGCCATCCTTCTTACAGTCAGATTTCGCAAATCGTCAAATATTGTGGTTTTTTTACCCACCATTTTTTTGGTCCTTCGAGCGGATTCATATCCAATTCTCTTTTATTCCGCGTAAGTATCTTCTAGAAGTACTTACCTAGGTAGTTGTAGCATCTAGCTGCACTCCTAGTCTATTTACATACCCATTACGTGGTTATTTCCCGCACCCCAGTAGGTAATATACAATTACGTAGCTACCTACTGATATACCTTATTATAATTACTCGAACTTATAGTGGTCTTATAAATACCATATTTCAAGCACCATTAGTTCAACCGCCTTAAAGTTTGTTGCCTACATAGGAATTACTAGGATTTACCGCCGCATAAATACTTAGGTATTTTTGTTGTTCTTATATACTTAGGTAAAATAATACTTAGGTATAGTTTTAGTTTGTTTGGTTCATTAACCTACATAAACATGTCGCAACAAAAGAAACTATGCATTTCGGAAGAAAAAGAGTTAAAAATATTAGAAGCTAAACGCAATACTTTATTTGAGCGTATGCAAGACATTTTTGAACGCTCCAAAACCGCAACTTCTTCCGATATTAGTAGGGAATCATTTCTTAGTTATTGTATGACAGTAGATGTTATTCGATCAGACTTTCATACATTATTAGACGCTTATAACTCAAAATTACTTTCAATTAATCCTGATTCCCAGCCGAATTATCAGTCGTATAGTTCGCGTCACGTAAACTTGCCCCTCTGAAGTTAGGCTTTTGCGATGACCGCGCAGGTACATTCACGTAAAAAAGTTACCTTCGTAGATTTTTTTTTCTACAGAATCGAATTAAGTTGATAAAATTTTAGATTACGCCCAAAAGTCGTCGACCCATGCATGTCTTGAGTGTCAGCTTAACTGCGTACGTAAAATAATAGTTTTATTTTTGTCTACGAAAGTAATTACACGATTATCAGCCACGTAAGTAGTTACTGAAACCCATTACGTTAAATAACACCCACTTCTAGTTTTATTATTATGTCATTAAAAACAATAGCGTTAATATTTAATTATAGTAGCAGTTATTAGTAAAATAAAATAATAAAAAACAATAACAAAGTTTAACTGTTTTGGCAACAACAGTACTTTCGCATTGAGCAAGCAGGACAGAAGTAAGCATCGAACGTATGCGAGTGACAGAGACGCCATAACATGCGCCATCTTTGGCGAGACCGCGCATGCGCAGTCCACGTTTGGTTGTAAAATCGACTACTGCGCAGCCAATTGCGACGAACTTCAGAGGGGCAAGATTACGTGACGCGAACTATACACCGCATTCGAAGATCTTTATTGTATCGTGAAACGTATACAAAGTCAGTTGGATGACAACCGCTCCACAGCGCCAGGTGGCGGCTGCGCGAACTATCGAGCACCGCGTCTACCTCCAATTGAACTTATGTCATTTGACGGTGACATACGGAACTGGCCATTATTTTATGCAAGTTTTAAATCAACAGTGCATGATAATGTCTCTCTGACAGATGCCGACAGATTGTACTATTTGATAGGGAAACTGTCGTCGAAAGCGCAATCCGTGTTTGCAGGTGTCACGCCCAATGCTGAGAATTATCAGGTTATATTTCAGTCACTTGTTGACCGATATCAGGATACTCGTGTCCTCGCGTCTAGGTACTTACTTCGATCAAGCTTTAAATTTTAAGCTGACCGGTCCCGCGTCTGTTTCGAATTTCCAGCTGTTTATCGATAATTTTGTCACCGCAGTTAATGCCCTTAAAAACTTAAAATTAGAAAACCTTTCCGACTTTATGTTATTTCAACTCGCAATAAAAAACTTCGACACGGAAACTATTCGTGCTTTTGAGATGACAGAACGTAATCATAAAATACCTACACTAGATAGTTTTGTGACCTTTATCAAAGATCAGTGTCGAATATTTCAAAATACGCAGCCTAGTTTGTCTGGCTCGTCTAGCCTTATTGACAGTAAACAAAAGTCGAATAAACCGCGAAATAATAATAGTAGTTCGGTTCCTAATCCGCAATCTTACGTAGCATGTTCGGATTCTAATAATAATAATAATAATCCGCTCAAGTGTCTGTGCAATAATATTGTACATGATCACTTTTATAAATGTCCCGCTTTTAGTAAATTAACTCCGACTGCTCGTTTTAAATGTGTTAAAGAAAGTAAAGCTTGCGTTAACTGTCTAAGTATTAAACACAAAACAAGCAACTGTTCTAGTAAAACTAAATGCCGCTCATGCAATCAGGCTCACCATACTTTACTCCATTTCAATAAAACCTCGCCGTTACCGGATGAACCTGGTAACCTTGTAAGTTCATCTGTTGTTACGTCACCGCAAACGCAGGCCGTGCGTACCACGGAGTCCGCGGCTCATCCCGAAGTATCGTTATGTACTACATCAGTCGCACACTTGTCAAGTTCAGCGCGAAGCTACATCGCAATGTACGGCGGCGTACACAACGGTTTTGCTCGCTACCGCGCAAGTAATAGTATACGATACTCATAACACACCTCACATAATTCGTTGTTTACTGGATAGTGCATCCCAAAGTAATTTTATTACTTCTGATTGTTTGAAACGCCTAGGATTGTGGAATAACTTTAAAAATACTGACATAGTAGTCAAGGGTATTGGCGGTTCAGAAAAATCATGTAAGGGTTCCGTAGATATTAAAATACATTCGCGTATTAATAGGGATATTAATTTTAACGTTTCTTCACTTATAGTAGAACGTATCACGGACACATTGCCGAATGCTCATGTGGATATGTCCTTACTTAAGCACCTCGAGTCATTGCCGCTCGCAGATTTAGACTTTGCGCAGCCGGGAAATATCGATGTTTTGATCGGGGCTTCAATATTTCCGCACTTACTACTATCTAATATTGTACGTAGTGAGCAATATAATTTACCTCCCGCTATTGAGACGGTATTTGGGTATGTGGTCATGGGTACCGCACCTACATCACTACTCCTCATTATACTACGTCTTGCTGTTCTGTTCTTCAAGAAAATAATATTGATTCTCTCCTCAAGCGATTTTGGGAGCTTGAAGAAATTTCCGCACCGCCCTCGCTGAGTCGTAAGGACCTCGAGTGTGAAGAACACTACCGCGCTACCACTGTTCGCGACGACAGTGGTAGATATATTGTGGCGTTGCCATTTTGTGGCGACCCTTATTCGCTAGGCGACTCGTACGCTGCTGCGCTTAGACGCTTTTATTGTTTAGAACGCAAATTTAATGCTTCGCCTAAATTTCGCAGCGCTTATAATGACGTCATACGTGACTACATAAATAAGGGTTTTTTGAGTCCAGTTGTAATTGATGAAAATAATTCTATTCCTTCGTATTATATCCCACATCACGGCGTAGTTCGCGAAGATAAGACCTCCACTAAACTTCGCGTGGTTTTAGATGCTAGTTGCCAGACTACATCAGGTCAGTCGATCAATGACATTTTGCATGCCGGCCCTAATCTACAGGGTGATTTATTTAACGTCATAATAAAGTTTCGACTTTTCCAAATTGCTCTGTCAGCTGATTGCCGCCAAATGTTTCTCAATATCGGCGTTCGCGAATCTGACCGCGGATTTCAACGGATCTTTTATCGTTTTAACAATAGTGAACCTATATCCGTGTATCAATTTAATAGGGTTTGTTTTGGACTCAAGTCAAGTCCGTATCACGCATTGAAGGTCGTCCGCCAGTTGATCGCTGATGAAGGCGACAACTTTCCCGCTGCAGCAGCTGTTGCCACCTCCGCTTTGTATATGGATGACATCGCCTGTAGTGTCGTATCCGCCCCGCAAGCAATCTCGCTTAGCAAAGAGCTTATTGAGCTCTTTAAGCGAGGTCAATTTGATCTTGTCAAATGGTCAAGTAACTCTAAAGAGGTTCTCGCGCAAATACCTGATTCATATAAAGCTTTTACAGACGTTGAATTTGAAGGATCTGTGCATAAGGTTCTTGGTATGCGCTGGAACCAATCCAGCGATAGGTTTCATTTTGAAGTCGCACCTCCAGATGATAAGTGCACCAAACGCACTATGCTGTCCACAGTGGCTCGACTATGGGATATAATGGGTTTTGTGGCACCCACAATTTTGTACGCCAAGCTCTTGATCAAAGAACTCTGGTTATCAAAGTGTGAGTGGGATGCCGTTCCTCCCGACCATATTGTCACCGCTTGGAAACAGTTTTGCATTGAACTCCCCGCGCTCCATCAAATTATTATACCGCGTCATCTTGGATTGGTCGATGGATGTATTGTTAACTTAATAGGTTTCGCTGATGCCAGTGAACGCGCTTATGGCGGAGTCGTATATTTGCAAGTCCGCATTGGTTCCAACTACTCTGTGCAATTAGTTTGTGCCAAGTCCAAGGTCTCGCCTGTCAAAATTATTTCGGTTGCGAGACTGGAGTTGTGCGCGGCCCTTCTGCTGTCTCAGTTACTCCGCAGAGTTCAAGAGACAGTTTCGCCCCACTACCCTATAAATAAAATATTTGCAATGACTGACTCTAAAGTAGTGCTCGCTTGGATTTATTCCTCTCCTCACCGCTGGCAGACTTTTGTCGCTAATAGCGTTACAAAAATAACTGAATTAATTCCTTCCGATTGTTTCAATCACGTCGCGGGTATTGAGAATCCCGCTGATTGCCTTTCTCGTGGTGTTACTCCAATTAAACTTCTGCATCATCCTTTGTGGCATCATGGCCCTTGTTGGATGTCCCATGATCCGTCGGAGTGGCCTATACATCCATTTGACCATAATGCAGAGGACGAGGACGTACCCGAACGGAAAGTTATCTCTCATCCCGTGATTGTTGAGGTTGCGGAATCCCCGATTTATGCACTCGCATTGCGCATGTCGTCGTGGTCTAAGCTACTACGCGCCATCATTTATATCTGTAGATTTCTTAAGCTATTGCCTAATGGAACTTCTATTTCAAGCTCTCACCTTGAAGTTGCAGAACATAAATTATTGCGAGCTGTACAAGCTATTTATTTTAGTAACGACATACAAAATTTAAAAAATAGTATGCCTTGTTCTCCCGCGCTTCTTAAACTCGAGCCGTTTCTCGACGAGCACGGCATCATACGAGTAGGCGGTCGTCTGTCAAATTCGGACGAACCTTACAACTACAAGCATCCTTGCATTCTACCGCGTCATGATCATGTGATCGACCTTCTTGTTGATTTTTATCACAAAAAATATCTTCATGCAGGTCCAGAGTTGCTTATGTCCTTACTCAGGCATAAATATTGGATTTTAGCTGCACGGCGAATAATTCGCCATAGAATACATAAATGTAACGTCTGTTTTAAATTCCGTCCGCGTCCTGTCTTTCTACTCATGGCAGATCTACCTAGCCAGCGTGTCAATCAGGTCGATAAGGCGTTTACACATACCGGGTGCGATTACGCAGGACCACTGCAGTACACGCCAGTTCGCGGTCGAGGTGTTAGAAGCCGTAAAGCATGGCTATGCATTTTCACATGCTTGACAACGCGTGCAACACACATTGAAGTTGCGATGGATTTAAGCACGGTATCATTTCTAGCAGCCCTAAAACGATTTCTTTCGCGACGCGACCCTATACAGTGTTTATATACAGATAACGGCACTTGTTTTGTGGGTGCAAGTTCTTACTTACGCGATCTTTATAAGTTTCTCAATAAAGAGTATCGTACTCGTCTTGAGGAAGAACTCTCCATAAATTACATTGATTGGAAGTTTATTCCACCTGCTTCACCACATTTCGGTGGATGTTGGGAAAGCATGGTCAAGGTAGTTAAGACGCATCTCTTCAAAGTTATAGGTCAACAAATCCTCTCTTACGAAGAGCTTTTAACGGTCCTTGCTCAAATCGAGGCGTTAGTTAACTCGCGTCCGCTTACAGCATTGAGCAGTGACCCAACTGAACCATCCGCGTTAACTCCTGCGCATTTCTTGAGCACAGCGCCATTGTCATCACTTCCCGCTCCTGAAGCAGACTCTTCTAGCCTGCTTCAGAGACATACTCTGCTCGATAAACTCGTTCAGTCGTTCTGGCAGCGCTTGCGCTCAGAGTACCTTCACCAACTGCAGGCTAGATCCAAATGGAATAGTCCTGTATCGCCTATAAAGGAGGGTACGTTGGTCATTATCATAAATGATAATTCTCCGCCCCTTTCATGGCCATTAGCCATAGTTGATAAGTTACATACATTTAAAGACGGTACAACACGCGTTGTTACCGTGAAAACCGCGAAGGGTAGCTACATGCGCCCTGTTGTACGTCTCTGTCCGCTACCGACACAGTGAGATCTAGCTTTAAGTTGGGTCTCCTTTTAGTTTAGGTATTTTGTTTATAATTTGTTATAATAAAGTTAATTTAGATTAATTTAAATATTTTAACGCTGTTTTAGCCTGTGGATAGGTCATGCGGTAGTACACCTAACATAGCTAATTCAATTTTCTCTTTTAAAGGCAACCCTTTAAGGCCGGGGGGAAATGGTAGCGCCTTCTATTATTTCTTAATATTAATAATTAGACCTCTTTTTATCTATTCTGTCTTGACCGACCTTCACGCTCTCGCACGCCTGACGGCTGTCAGAAGCCATAAGAAAAAAAAAAATTCCGCCATGGAAGATCCGCACGTGAAAATGCAGTTTTTTCTCGTTCAAGATATTATTTAACGCGCCTAGTTAATTCCTACCGTATTACAACAAATATTAACCGCTGTGATCGACCGCCCGCGGGTGTGATTGTTTGTGGACACAGAGACAGAGAATTCCAGTGTTGTGCTTCAAAAGCCTCCAAAAGGCGAAGAAAAATCAGGCGCCATTTTGTTGAACCTATACACGAGGCAAGGAGACAGCCAGGTAAGGCGCACCAGCGTGCAGCGTACTTTCTCCCTAATCCCACAACTTACATCCCGGTTTGTTATCACTATATAATTCTTTATTTTCTTGGCGATTATCAGCCATCCTTCTTACAGTCAGATTTCGCAAATCGTCAAATATTGTGGTTTTTTTACCCACCACTTACACTACCTTCGTCTCCAATGAAATCCAATTAAACTACAATACAATTGCGTGTAGAACTTAGAAAAATGTCAAGGCTTTCAGAGCTAGAAACAGAATCCAGATAGTTTAATGTCGCACTGATTATTGCTGATGGGACTTTTAAAACGGTACTTAACACTTCGGAGAGTTTCAATCATATTTTATCAAGCACTCAATATGCCTGGATACTCTTCTACTTATATATTTTGCTGGCTGCAGAAAGTTCCAGACTTATTTTCAAGTACTCAATCTGTCTACCCCATACGCAACCTGCGTATTTCCACATGTAGATGTTTTACCAAGTTCCCAATTTCCCCAGGTTGCGGTCACGGTCACTCGGGCTGGCCGGGCACGCGGCACTGGTCGTGCTGCGGCGCGGTGCGGCGCGACGCCGCCTGCACGCGCGCGCGCCGCCCTCACACGCAACTCTACCAGTTCTCCTTGTAGTCTAATATATTGTATATTCCAGTGTATGTGTTGTTTTATTTATTTGCTATTGATTTTTCTTATAGTAAGTATAAACAAAAAAAAATTAAACCCCAGACACCGTAGCAATAAGGTCTTAACTACGGCTAACAAGTTTGATAACTTCGAAGCAGTTGAACCGATTTTGATGAAACGTGTTTCTGAATCATAGATTTATTTTTCACTCTTGAGATTTTTCGTCTTCTTCAGGTAAATCAATGGTAGGTTTTGAAACTTAGTATAACAATTCATCTTATTTTGTACGTGGTAGGTACAAGTAGTCTTGTAAGAAAAGAATGTATATTTTAAAGCGGTCGTCTTTAATACATGTGGTTGTGACATCGATATCGAGCAAGTATTTCTTTTTTCAGTTCATCTTAGATATCACGGAGATCGATGAAGAAAGACATGCGTGGGGAAAACTGGATGTATCCATACTAATATTATAAATGGGAAAGTGTGTCTGTCTGTTTGTCTTTCTTTCACGGCAAAACGGAGCGACGCATTGACGTGATTTTTTAAGTGAAGATAAGTAGTTGAAGGGATGGAGAGTAACATAGGCTACTTTGTGTCTCTTTCTAACGCGAGCAAAGCCGCGCGCAGAAGCTAGTAATTAATATAAGTTTGAAATCAGAAATCTGCCTAGTGCAAGCGTGGTCATAAATGCTCGTGTTTTTAAGATTTTGCCCTGCAGTGGAAAAGTAGGGTGGTTCTGAAGTGGAAGAAAAGGTTCTATAAAAATAAAAACAAAAAAAGTAAGTTAAATTACATTTTATTTTAAAATTACAAACAAGAAAATTATTGCTTATCTCATTACACTTTACAACATTATTATATCGATAAAAACTCCATCAAAAAGGGACCTCCGTGACAAAAATATAAAAATATCAACATTTGGGGCCGAACCAAAGCGAAGACATGCCTCTTTAGCCAATCGCCTTGCTTTATTTTGACATCCCATCGCTTAGCTTTAAGGCTGATTTACATTGATACAGTAGCTGGTGCCAGCATCACTGGATTTCGGCGCTGGATCAGCACTGTATCAATGTAAACATGATTCAATCTAGTCCAGCATCCAGTAACCAGGTACATGTGCTGATCCAGCACCGGAATCCAGTGACGCTGACGTCAGCTACTTTATCAATGTAAAACAGCCTTTAGCGCAAAACAGTATCTTATTAGTTATTTATGAGATATCTTCGCACATCTCCGCTTTAGTAGGTTCGAGCCTTAGACGATTATTGTACTGCTATCACGTTGCATGTTGCGTGATTTAACGTACTATACAAACGGAGATAAAACACGCAACATGTAACGTGATACGTGGCAGTGTAATTATCGCCTTATGATAAGTTTCACAGCCTCCAAATTCAAATAATTTTCTAGGTTTATCTAGGAGACAGTTGGCTGAATACTCAAACATCATTGAATTTTCAGATTTGGGTGTCTTCAAATTAGTTGACGTTTGAGTACATCTAGAGACTGCGAACGAGTTTTTAACATGTGTTGCATACTTGATTTAATTTTTTATGATAAAAATTTGATCCCATTATTTTAATAACTTTGTAGGTAGACCAAAGTTTCTTGCATCTTGCAGGGACATTTTGTATTGTCTGATAAATTCATTTGAGTGGTTAAAACGGGGATTACAATAAAGAAAAATGTCAATTAAAAATTGACTTTGCCGTTTGGTATTAAAGTTGACAATCGTGTAACCGAGAAGTTTTATTTTCTATTTATTTGAGTACACATAGCATGGACGGTAAATAAATAGTTTAATAACAATGTTATTGTAGAGAAATAAAACAGAAAATGGTGAATAATCGCATTTTCATGAATAATGTTATTCACTAGTACATAGATATTCACTAAGCATGTATATACATACTCGTAACTGTATGTTTTTTTCAAATTATCACAGATAAGTATCACATCTGCAAAATATATGGTTTTTAAAATTAGAAGATCCCTCGATTACATTAAGATTTAATTTATTCTTAATAATATTTTACATAGATTTAAATATTCATAGAAACTGATTAACAATTTGTGTATGGTCATACAATATTACACCCTATTGCAACTGCATACAGTTTAAAATTGTTTAATTAAGTTAGTAGGAAAAAGAGCATTTAATTTTGAACTGTATACAACACACATAAGATACAATACTGTATGATCAGTCTAAAACATTTGATTTACATTTGTTCAAAGAAAAAACAAAAAATTATATGAAACCATAAAAAAATACATCACAAGTCTTAGTTATTTCAAATCCATTGAAAATTATTCTACTCACAAATAATCGCTAAGAATAAGCGAATTTTAAGACTCATTTACATAGGGAGAGTCTATCTACAATGTGTAACTGAATTAATGCACTTTGAGAAATTAATGCACTTTGAGAAAATAGTTTGTTCAGAATCGTTAACTGAATCGATTTTTGTAATTTTTAATATAGGTAATATTTTATGCCAAAAAAATAATTAAAACTACGTAAACTGCTGTCACACTTCCGCTGTACAGTCAAAACAAACTAAAATGGATGAAATACCTACTACGCTAGACCCTTATGCAAGTGCGACTGTGCGCATGCGTAGATTTGTAATGTGACTATGTTGTATATCTAATCGATACTTGTCAGGCGACTGTCAGAATTTAGGTTAACACTAACGGATTTTTTATATTTTTGATAAGTCATAGTGTTTTAGTATACTATGATTTACTGCGTTACTGAGACGTCCGCGCCGCGTATCTCTCTCGACTTCGGAAATACCCCGCTGCGAGAAATTCTACCCATGTAAACGAGCCTTTGGAAGTCGACATTGATTTTTTAAGGAACCTCACTAACATTTAGACAATTTATTTTAAAAACATTCGTTACGCGAATATAAGACGCGTAACAAAATGTTGCAAAAGGAATTCGTGTAGATGTTTTTAGTGAGAAGTTACCTTATTGTTGACATTAAGAAGTCAATCCTTATTTATGTAAAAACAACAGGAAATGTGTATCAGCCTGAATATACATTAAGTTGTTTTTTATGTATTTTATTGCAGTAAAAAAATCAGTATCTAATCATTTTGTTTGTAAAATAAGAGGAAGACCAGGACAATATAACGTTTGTAATTTATTTATCTATTGCTTTGTTTAATACTTATTGCTGGTAAAACATTCTCACTTATTATTTAAGCGCACAACGTTTAGAATTAACGTGTTTTCTTTATAAGGTGCCACCACAAGGCGTTTCGACTTCAATACATCTTTTCGAATAAGTCAAACCTTATATACAATAGGGATGACGACAACATAAAAAAAATGCCATTCTGTTTAGTCCGTCTGATAGACCAGCTAAAATACGGGACACGTATTTTTTGCTTGATCAAAATAATAAAGAAATACCAAGATAAAGAGCAACAAAGTTCCGGAGAGGGGGTTTTTGACGTCACTGTCTTGTATAAATTGTATCAGATCGTGACGTCACGCGAAACTTCAACGCACTGTATCGTCGTCATTTTTCATTAACGAGAAAAAAGAAAAAATACGTGTCCAAAATTTTTTGATTATCTAACTGACGGACTAATTACTTTTTTTTCGTCGTCTCGCCTATTCTACGATACCCCAAAGATGTGTTTTCTTTATACTGATCAATTCGTATACGACTTGAACGAAATAGGAGCCCATCTTGACACTAACATGTCTTTTATTCTAGAAAAAAATACATTTTGATGAATGGATAAACAGCGTGTCCATGTTTACTTTAGCACATCGCCGACATAGGTAACCAACGGACACCTCGACTAATTAATACAAGTCTGAGATCGCTGGTCTGTTTTGTGCAGACATGGTGGTAGTGCCTTTTCTGTATGAACACAGGCATTAATAGGCTGATGTTATCATTTATATTATAAATACAGTACATTTTGGAGCTGCCTTCACTTAGGAACAAATGCTCTAGAGAATCCTGTTTTTGAACGAATGACATGCAATTCCACCGTTTATTCCTGAGATTTATAAGGTGATTGGTAATTAGGGACCAATACACACACATACATATTATAGCATAAAGCACTCCAATCCTTTGACGACGTCTAAAACCTAACAATTCATTAAATAATATAAATACAAATCGTTTATTTACCAATAAACTGTTACTAAATATTTTAGCTGTTACATGTATAGATATTTTCGTTAGCCCCAAACTAATTCATTAAATCTGGTTCGCTAAGTTTGTTTAACTTTTCCACGACGAAGCGACAGCCGGCTGTCGGGCTGCTATTATCTTTCTCGTGTGTTCGAAGGTTTAATGTTCATAAGCAATGCCAAAAAAGTTGCACACAAGGTGTATTGTGTTTGAAAGTCTTGTAAATAATGAGTACTTTGTCGTGCTTATGTATCGATTATTAATTACCAATCACCTTCACAAGCCTTCTCCATTCAGACAGTTTTTTTTTTCAAATTTGATAGTGGTGCCGATTGTCTTGTGCACAAATTATCGTAAATTAAAGTTAAGTGCATCTTTCTCTTTCTTTTTAATTAAGAAAAGGACAGAAGATCAAATATTAGTTAAGTCCTGTCAAATTTAGACACTCCATAGATAATTTAGACGCAATTTAAAAACATGGCGTCTAAATATACGTCAATTTTCATCAGGCGCTGTCTAATTTGACAGGATTAAACTAAAATGTATCTTCTGTCCTTTTCGATTATTATGTGCACAAGAGAATCGGCATCAGTAACTAGGAACTCAAACACTCCGTTATGTCATATTGATAATAACATAGATAGATATAAGATACGTTACTTGTGGTCTACAATCCGAGCGCCGGCACAGGCGTGTAAGACACGGGCGTGGGCGCGCACGCCTGTCTCACGCTCATCTCCCACGCGTCCAGGAGCTGGCCTACTGAACAGCTTTTTGGTAACCTGTGGGGAGATATAAAATCGATATTATGTATTATTTATTTATTAGGCACAAAGGTAAAAAAGTGAGCCGTCACGGGACGCCTGGCAGATGTGAAACATCGACATTATTTTGAAAAAGTAATATGATTGAAAATACAAATTTCTGGCGTCGCCACGCCAGAAATTTGTTTTACGTGCGGCTATAGATTTTCACATCAAAAAGATGACTTAATGCCCTAGGCATCTTTTATCTGTCAATCAAGGGTGATGAAGAGAAAATATTTATGTAATAGAAACCACTTTTAAAACTTCTTAAATTATATTTGTAATTTTGGCTTTTTTCTATTATTTTACCTGTTGACAGGCCTATTCGGTCGTGCTTAGTAACCCTAAGTACTAAGCCGGATTAAGTGACAAATCTTTGAGTAATAAGTTTGTTCGGTGTCTGGGTGTAATTTAAGAATGTCATAACAGTTGTTTGGTGGGAGTGCATAGCAAATTTTTGTAATGAAAATAATTGTCTGTTCGGTGAATGAGTGTAATTTAATAAGGTAGTGGTTGCAGTATAAACTTCGCTTAGTTTGGGATCGGAGGGTTGTGTCTGAGTCACAACAAGATGTGTAAGAGCTCTTTCAATTTATGCGTTTCGCAGCGGTACATTTGCCGTACGGCACACGAACGTAGTTCGTTTGTTTTCATACAAAACTTGCGACGCTGCAGCCGTACACGAAACGCCCAAGCTAAAAGAGTCTTAACAGTTGATTATTATAATATATATTACTAGCTTTTGCCCGCAGCTTCGCTCGCGTTAGAAAGAGACAAAAAGTAGCCTATGTTACTCTCCATCTCTTTAACTATCTCCACTTAAAAAATCACGTCAATTCGTCGCTCCGTTTTGCCGTGAAAGAAAGACAAACATACAGACAGACAGACAGACACACTTTCCTATTGGAATTGTTGTTTTACTCTATCTTTCTCGCAATTTTAGAGACAAAAAGTAGCCTATGTTACTCTCCATCCCTTCAACTATCTCCATTTAAAAAATCACGTCAATCCGTCGCTCCGTTTTGCCGTGAAAGAAAGACAAACAGACAGACAGACAGACAGACAGACAGACAGACAGACAGACAGACAGACACACAGACAGACACACTTTCCCATTTATAATATTAGTATGGATTAGTATAGATATGTCATTAGCAGTCACATGACACAAATATCTCACCTAGCACACCTCGCATCCATAGCCTTCTCAAGGCGCGCGAGGAAGGAGTCAGGCGCATGTTGTTTAGCGAGGCGCGGCTTCAGTCGCACGGGCGGGCGGCGCGGGTAGTCGCGCGGCACGGCCACGTGCACGCCCGCCACGCACGGCAGGCGCGGCTCGTCCAGCGCGGCTACCAGAGTGATGGCGCCGCCGCCGCCGCACCACCACGACATTGGCTCTAGGGATACCTGGGGAGAGATGTGAGGGTGATGAGGAAGTTGCGAAATGTTTATAATCCGGCAACCAAAGGAACATGAGTGGGTTTTAGTCAGTAAAAGTCTGATGATTTCCCACTCCCAAAAAAAGGGGGTTGAGGAAGGTCAAGTGATGTGTGAATACGGTATTTTACACCATTATCAATGGGGTATTTGACATCATGAACCAATAATTAATGTAAGACACAATTTCTATAAATTGAGAGAGGTCTCAATTTTAGCACTATAAATCCGGTTCATTTCCGCTACGCACGGTAAGCGCGGCTCTAGTGCGGCTACTTAAGTGATAGTGCCGCCGCCGCCGCACCACCATGACATTGGCTCTAGGAATACATGATGTAAGGGTGGTGAGGTTTGAGGGTGTTGGAATGGTAAGGTCAAGTGATGGCAGACACCTATCACTGCTGCCTGGGACTGAAATTTGCTTACAAGAGTTTTTATTTTCAAATAAATACATGACAAACAACAAAACTTTCAAGTCCCAGGCTATTGCAGTAATTTAAGTCTGACTTATTTTTAAGTGAAAATTAAATCGAGTTATATCACGGGCTTGAAAATCTGTGTAATTGAAAAACATACTTATTTAAATTATTAGAGGTCTAAATATTTTTATTTTAATTGTCAAGCAAAACCTTCATTGGCTCAAACTGTGTTAATATTATTAATCTTACCTTAAACCTCGAATCTAATCTAGCAATTTCGCCTTGCAGAACATCTGGGATTTCCAGCGGTGACTCTTCCAGTTTTGGTATCTTTTGCGGTGTCGGTAAATTTCTGGAAAGGAAACGTGAACATGCATATTGTCAGCTACAGACGATTTTAAGCCTTAAGGGCAAGACACAAAGATCAAATTCTAAAACCAGTCTAGGGCCTTGCATATTGAACTGAAGTATTATCTATCAGTATCCATATTATTAGGTTTTTGGTCGCCGGAGAGCGGACAGATCGTCACTGTCATCTCATCTGAAATACCTTTTTTTGATATTTAGCTAAATAAATTAGTGAATTTTTATAAGGAAATTAAAATTAGAATACAAAATTTTATGTTTATTTTCATGGTGATAGAGTAGTGAGTACATTTTTTTGTGTGTTATTACAGACAATACGGGTCAAAGGATAATAAACTGTGTCACACAGATTTGAAAATTACGTAGAAGATAGTGCCACTTGGGCCCTAAATAAATATTAATTTTGTCTCACCTCATTTCTGGTCCGTTGAGCTGGTCGAGGGCGGAGCCGAATGTGCGCTTGAGTGTGTGGTTAGCCAGGGGTGACTGTAGGCAATTGTTTACTACCTCCAGCAACGGGTTGAAGATTTGTTCCTGTTTAAGATTAATTAAATTATTATTATTATATTTGGCATATATAGAGTGCAATCTAAGTCATGGACATTATTTTTAACTAAGGCTCTACTTAACCTTTTTCTAATAAATCTAAAATAACGTTTATATGGCCAAAGTAACGCGAATATTTTGCCAAAGACACCAAGTGAAGTCGCTCTTTTAAGAAGTGAAGCGCGTAGCCCAAGACAGCGGCAAATATACTAATATTTTTTGTATCAGGCATATGCCCTGAACGTCATATTTTCTGACCAGGCTACCGCCACTACCTACTACTAGTCTCACTTCTCACCTTCCCAGAGAGCTCGCCACAACCACTCCCTAACTTCTCCAGCACCACCTCGCATTTGGTGAGCGTCTCCAACGGCATCAGTTTGTTCGGGTTCGATAGTTTCGGGTTCGATATCGATCCTTACCTTTGTTTATTTTTACCCTAGGCGCCATTTTTATCGCTACCAACTACTAGGTACCACCATTACATACTACTGCTAGTCTCTTTTAACCAACGAGTACTGAGTATATTTCAAAAGTCAAATTGTTTATTTCCATTAGACCATGGAGGTACTTTGAAACGTCAATTACAAAAAAAAAATGTTGATTCTCTATCTCTCGCACTTTTCTGCTATTAACAAAGCGAGATAGGTGCCCCGGGGCGGGGTCAACGCCAACCAACAGAAACGCAGTCCAAATATTCGGTACTCGTTTGTTAAAAAACCATACTATACGAGCTACTTCTTACCTTCCCAGAGCTCGGCACAACCACTCCTTCGCTCCGCTTGAAGTCTAACTTCTCCAGCACCACCTCGCAATTGATGAGGGTTTTCAACGGCATCCGCTTGTTCGGGTTCGACAGTATATCCTTACCTTTGTTTATTTTTACCCTAGGCGCCATTTTTATCGCTACCAACTACCAGGTACTACCATTACCTACTACTGCTAGTCTCTTTTAACCAACGAGTACTGAGTATATTTCAAAAGTCAAATTGTTTATTTCCATTAGACCATGGAGGTACTTTGGTACGCCAATTACAGAAAAAAATTTTGATTATCTATCTCTCGCACATTTCTGCTATTGACAGAGCGAGATGGATTAATCGGGACGGGGCCAACGCCAACCAAATACGCAGTCAAAATATTCGGTACTCGTTTGTTAAAAAACCATACTATACGAGCTACTTCTTACCTTCCCAGAGCTCGGCACAACCACTCCCTCACTGCGCTTGAAGTCTAACTTCTCCAACACCACCTCGCATTTGATGAGGGTCTCTAAAGGCATCCGTTTGTTCGGGTTCGATAGTATATCCAGCAGGTTCTTCATCTTTGTTAGCTTTTCGACGTCTGGAATTTATGAGGAGGTAATTTGTTGTGATAAGGGACTGATTCGGTCGTCAAGGGATGTTGAAAGGTTGTGTCTCTTAATGGACTGCGAATTGTGAGTACCCTTTTTAATAATTAAGGTTTTACAAATTTTAAAACCTTACATAAATTATTTTGGTTGAGATTAGTTTTCGGGTACATAAATGCCTAAAGTCCATTATTGTACCTATGTGCATGAAGTTTTAATCTAAATTAACAAATATGAATTGCTAAATATGTTGCTAACAGCAAAAATTCTGAATAGCTGGACCAATTCACCCATTTTTTTGTATTTTTCAATATTTGTTGTCGCCAAGGGTTTTTATGAAAAGAAAAATTGGGAAAACCATCTGATTACATATCGAATTCGGGAAAGCCTACGCCTAAGCCTTTCTACGGGAATTGTGTGGGGAATTAAGACCATATTGATTACATAGAAAGGTTTACCGGAATAAGCTACTAAATAAATAAAATTCCATACTCACTCTCTCCTTCACTGACCATCCGATGCACCATCCTCCGCAGAGGCTCAATATACTTCGAGAGCTGTCGAACCTTCTCCCTGTAGGCGGCCTCCTCCCCCCCAGGGGAGGCCACGCTGGAGCCGACGGGAGTGTTGAGAGACGAGGACGGGGAGGCCACCATGCCCATCCCCACGCCCCTAGGCGACCAGTATTCAGACAATAACAGGCGAAATTGTTATAAAGAATTGGATGGTTTTTTCGCCACTGGGGCTTTGGTTCACAGGTGTATAACCAGTGTTGTACGGCCGCTGTCCCACTAGCGTTTTACGAGCGTTGTGTTTCTCTAAAGTTTAAAATCTTCATACATACAAGCGCTACTTCGACGTCGCGGTAACGTCGCGTTTCTAATGTATGACGATATCGGATGTTGGAAAAGCACCAACGCTTGTAAAACGCCAATGGGATAGCGGCCTAAGGTGACTGGAGGGGGATGGTTTAAAATAAATAAAAACTCTTATTAAATTATGTATGAGCGTAGTTGTGTATCCAAATATTCCCAATATATTTCGTTTTCCTACTCCCATTAATCTTATGAACGGCTTTGTCACATATACGTGACAAGCGAGCTTATAGGTGTATGCAGTGAATTTATGCTTTGAGCTTGCAATAAAATGCACTGGCTTTCAAGAGGCCAAAGGTTTGCATTGTAGTGGCATTCGCCTGTAAGCTGACCAGGTAGTCTGCTATTACAATCGTGTCTCAATGGCCAATCATCGGCCGGATATTTGACAACTTTGACAGTTTTTGTATGGGAAATGTGTCAAAAGTTTGACGTTACACGTCAAAAATTGATCATTGAGACACGATTGTAATTGCAGACTAGGGCCCCAGTTCCTTAAACTTGGTTTTAGAAACTCCGATAGCCTCAAACGCCTAATTACCATAAGATTTTTCAATAGACCTAAAATTAAAGTATTGAGCTAGTTTTTCAACAAATAATTTCAATTTAACCTTGAGTTTGCAAGATTTTTACAAGAAGTTATAAAACCAACAATCTCAATTAGAAGTTTGACGATTCGACCTTTATTTGGATATCGAATGTTCATATTCACGCTCTCCATTCAAAAATAGAACACAACAAGAAGGAATGAAAAAGTTTACAATAAAAACTTGACCATATTATGGTCAAGTTTTTATTGTGAACTTTTTCATTCCTTCTTCTTTAGAACACTATTCAAAAACAGAACTAACATATCATCTTTCCAGCCAATACTCAGTCTATATCATACATACCTCTGTGGTTGCTGGACGTGGTGCGCCAAATGCTGAGGGTTGGAGGGCGAAGGGCTGCCGACGCTGCCGCAGGCGCCGAGCCCGCCTAGCGTGGACATCGGTGAGGTCATAGTAGCGCCCATCACACCTGGCATGAGCAATACTTGTAGATTGTTGGTTGGATTGTAGGTTGTTTATCAATGAGGGTTTTTTGGCAGCACGTAGGCGTCGGGTCCGGCTGCGGCGTGATTGGTGGATTTTGACATATTTGTCGGTAAAACGGCATGACATTGACAAATATGTCAAAAATTCACCAAGCGGATTTCTCATATGCAAAAAACCCTCATTGTCTCGTTACCATAGTACAAGCTCTGCTTAGTTTAGCATCAGATAACCGTGTGAGTGTTATCTAATGATATTTATTATTTATTTAATAATTTATACGACATGTAGGGACAGGGTTGTGGTGTCATCTAACAGTGACATATTTGAAAATGTGTGATTCAGCTACATACAGCTCAATACTGTAAAATTGTGTTTTTTTTTTAGTTAGAAAGCAGACAGATTGAAAATCCTTTTAATTATTACTTTAAAATGATAGTGTTGTTGTTTTGTTACCTATCTAAATATACTTAAAAAAATCGTCAAAGTCAAAATTGTACATTGAACACTTTTAGAAGAAAAGAATATAGTTTTTAGTGTTCTTGTCTGTATGTTTGTCCGGGATAAATTCAAAAAGTACTGCATAGAATTCATTCAAATTTTGCATGAATATCACCAAGAGGTCGGGTCAACATGAAGTAGTTCGAACTATAAGTTGGTCTATTTGTGTAATAACTTTTTTAAAAGTTGAAAAACCTAATTGACAAAATAAAAGTATTTGTGTATTAATTAAAACATTTTTTAGGCAGACTTATTTTTAAATTTCGTCCGTTTCCGTGTAAAAATAAAACCAAGGTAAAGAAAAAAAAAGAATATAAAATTTAATAAACATCACGTACAAAAAGTAAACTAATAAAAGTATAATAAAAATGTACCTATCTTAATAAAATGCAATAATTGTAACAAAATTAAAAAATAAAAAATAACATCATCAAAATATCAGAATTATACAAACTAAATATATTCGAATGCTTGGCACTAAATGAGACCATTATAGTACTATAAAATATATCACAAATTCTAACTTATAACCTAAGATTGGTTTTAACACCAAGATCATTTAAAAATTTCTTAGCACGTAGTTTTTTTGGTTACATCAGCGACATATTTTGAACACCAAGCACCAAGCCGTCGGTATCTACAATTAATTAGCTTATTATGAATTCTAGATTATATAACTTGAATAATTTACACTCTTGACATAGTAATAATAATCACTTTATGCGCAAGGATTAAACTGTTAGCATTAAGATGACTGTATGATAAATAAATAAATTAAAAAAGAGATTCTAAAACTCCTCGATAATACACACATCAACATGGTCTAGGGATATTTCAATTGAACCTAAATAACTAAAATTCTATTAACTTTTTGTTAAGACACCTACACATTAAAATAAACCTTGTTTAATAGCCTATCTAATCTGATAATAAACTTTTAGATAAAGTTAAATTAAAAAAAACTTAGAACAGGAAAAACTCCGACACAATTTTAATCTTAACTTTATTTTTAAAACATCAAAACAACTAAATTCTTTATAAAAATTGTTAAAAAATTTAAAATTAATAATCCGTGGATCCACCTAAGACTCTCCTGACACATCTGCAGCGGTTCTGCATACTCAAAACAAGGGTGTCAATATCCTGTTGTGGAATACTGTCCCAAGTCCTGCTATATCCCTAGACCATGTTGATGTGTGTATTTAATTACATTTTAAAATTCGTCAAAAACTGGAAATTTATATCTAATTTAAAGTATTTTAAAGTAAATGGCGTCCATTTTATTTTTCTTGTTTTGCTATATTGCACCTGCCATGTTTTCTCTGCACTGCCCTGAGTTGACTAGTAGAAAATACCTAAGGCATATAAGTCTAGGCTATTGTACCTTTTAACCATGTAAATAAAATAAAATTGCCAACTTGCAGGGGCACTTAAAAACAATGATCTTTAGGCGCGCTTGTGCCAAGCCACATCTAGAAACTACGAACTAAACAATATTGACATTTATTGTTGTTTTCTCATTCGCTCTGATAAATGGCGTTGCTTTTCAAATACATATTTTTCCGACATTAATCTGCCAAAATTTATTTCTTGCTCAAAAAGAAATTATAGTTAAAAATAATGATGATAATAATTCTTCTTAAGTATTGTTATAAAATTTTAAACAAAAAAAAATAACTCGCATCTAATGCGTAGTAATTTTTTTGTCGTCGGTGTACATGACATGCGCTAGCTTGTCACGTATATGTGACAAGAGCGTTTAAAAGGTTTACCGCCTAAGAAGTTTTACTTCTTCAGTAATGACAAAAAATTCTATAATCTATTTGTCTAACTTGACAGGGGTGTACAGTTTGACCATAAATTGAACCTGCTTCCACATAGCGTCTAGCTTTTCAGCGGGAACATCGTGAATTAGTTTCCTAAACTTATGCGCCATTGCATTGCGGTGGCGAGTCGATAGGTCTGAAAACATTTAATATCATAACAATGATTTGCTTTTTTTTATTGAGATATGTCAGATGAAATGAATAAGCTGTTATGTAAATTATATGCCAATGTGTAGACTTAGTATGAGACTGATATTCACTTCAATATTTTTCAAAATCTTTACTTCAAAATTAGATTTTTTAAAGAAGTGATTTGACACGGCTCGTCACCGCATGCAACGAAAATAAGGCTTTTGACTTCCCGAACATACAGGCGTGCCCTGAACGCCAACACAAATGCACCGCAAATACGTTCAATTGCAAATAACATAATTGATTTTGTTATAGTGCACCACGTTGTTTGTCAATTATTTGTATCGTACAGGGCATGCGCTAACGTGTCACGTATACGTGACACTGGCGTTCAAAAGGTTAAAAACATCAGAACTTAATAATTTTGCCTTGTAATTTATGCATCATGCTGCATGATTCATGCACGATGTTTACAATGTAGCATAGGCAAGTACCGATATGACTTTTAGTATTTTACATGTCCTTTGTAAGTTTATCTTGGAATTCACTGATATCAGTGAAGGAAAACGTTTTGAGGAAATCGGACAGTAAAAAATAATCGCTTAATGAAAACTAGTGGTTAGACACATACTCGACTGTCGTTTTTAAATGATGGATGAAGCCCTATAGTCTTAATGAAGAAAAAATTAGTAAGTGGTTATTTTACTAGGCTATGTTTATTGCGAAAATTGGCAATTATTGGAAACCTGTGTATAGGGACCAAAGTTGCGTAAAATATATGGATAGTCTAAGACCATTCTCGTGTTGCTGCAACGGTTAATGTATTTTCCCTTACTGCCCCGCTCAGTTTTCATCCTATACAATTAGGAAAATAGATAAAATGACTCACCCATAGGGCTAGGTCCGCCCATGTTAGGCGAGGGCGCGGAGGGCGAAGGGCTCTGTCGGAGGAACTGCGCGGGCGGCGGCGCGCGCGCGGCCTGGTAGGCGCCGCCCAGCATGCCGCCCACCTCCTGCTTGTTGCCCACGCCCACGCGACCCATGTGCAGCATGTTTAGGCCCACTATCTGACTGTTGCCCATACCGCCTACTGAAAAAGGTTTTGTACTCAAACTCAAATCATTTATTTCTAAGAGACCATTTAAAAGGCACTTTAGAACGTCAAAAACAAAGAAAAATGAATCTAGTTACTTGTTTTTTTTATTGACATACTATATTCCTGATAGGAATCACTTACTTTAATGTATTTACTAATAAGCTTCTGATCAATGGAGTGTCTAGAAAGCCTAAATTAGTACAATGTCAACATATTTTTACAAATTAGGAAAACTCCAGAAAGTTGCTAAAATACTGCTCAAAGGGCTTTTTAATTTTATATATTTATTTAAAAATTATTAGAGCATTACAGGCATTTTGTCTTGCATTAAAGACACACCATTTCTGCTGTGACATAAGCTAATACTGCGAAACTCAATACTCATAATAATATTAAGGGTAAATAAATAGCAATAATAATAACAGATCAAACTCACCCATTTGTCCAGGCATCTGTCCCTGCATGTTGTTAGGAGCCATTTGCCCCCCCATCCCCACCTGGTTGCACGGCATCTGTCCCATAGTATTAGCCCCACTCATGGGCACCTGCATGGAGTTAGGCATTGACATATTTGGCATCATCTGGCCTTGCATGCCCCCAGCCAGCTGACTCTGCAACTGACTGCCCATGGGGTTTCCCATTCCTCCCATACCGCCAACCATATTGTTTCCCATTTGGCCCTGGTTACCTACCATTCCCATCGGCCCACCCAATTTGTTCTGCAATTGCATATTCATTTGTGGTCTTTGATTCAGTGTTTGGAGCAAATTGGTAGCTGTTTGAGCTTGGGGCCCCTGTGAGACAATTGGTCCTTGTTGGCCCATTTGACCTTGCATACCCCCCATGCCAGGGTTCGGCCCCATGACCCCTTGCTGCTGCATTTGGCCTTGAGGTCCCATATTCATCATTTGATTCCTGGATCCTTGTGATGCTAAGTTTTGGAGGGCATTGATTGGATCTGGAGTGAGGCCTCCTTGGTTGTTGGGGCCCTGCTGCTGTTGCCCTTGTGGGGCCTGGACTTGAGGACTAGGGCCAGGCGGGACTTGATTGGGCCCCTGCATTTGTTGCTGGCCTTGATTTTGTTTGGATTGTGCTGAA
This sequence comes from Athetis lepigone, assembly GCA_033675125.1. Classification (NCBI taxonomy): domain Eukaryota; kingdom Metazoa; phylum Arthropoda; class Insecta; order Lepidoptera; family Noctuidae; genus Athetis; species Athetis lepigone. Next base: position 23,003,095 of record CM066233.1, on the reverse strand, counting down.
ATGTAAAATGAATGAACAACACCTAATACTATATTGTTATTGTTAGTTTTTTTGAATTGGGTTTTTTAATGGGAGACTTAAACAAATAGCTGTACATTTTTTTGTGCTTTTTTTTCCTTAAGAAAACAATGATTTGATGGTATGTATTATACCTATAGACTTTGAAAATTTTCACCAAATCTAAAAACTCGAGTAAGTGGCACTTACACATTTCTCTAACATGTAGTATAAGCTTGGCGACCATGTTCATGTACTCCTCGCGAGTCTTGGCCTTCATGAAGACATGGTTCTCCATCTCACTGCTGTTCCGGGCTACTTGGACGCCAGAGCGCTGGATCACCTCCTCACTATAACAGAATTGGTGACAGTTGTTGAGTATAGGATTATATCCTGGTTTCTGCAACTTTACACTTCAGTGCATATTTTGTATGTGAAAAAGTTATTGGTCAATTCTTTGACCTATTGACTGCCATGTCAAAACAGTGAAATTGTGCCATCAGTGCGAAGCTTTTTATATATGTATAGCTTGTCACAAGATTGTGACCATGGAGTGCTGGACATATTTTGGTTTGTCATCTATACATGACTATGGCAGTCAATAGGTTAATCAATGCTATGATAAAAAGATTATAGTATAAGTTAGCAGATATACTTAGTACTTTATCATCTGAAGGAGGAAAATAAATTAATATCTGCAAAATTATAAAACTGAAGTTTGTTTATTTATTTTGTTAAACACGCTAATCTCAGTAACTACTGGTTTAGTTAATTTGAAAAAATATTTCTTTGTTGGATTGTTCATTTATAGATTAAACACTTGGCTAAACACTATGCTACAACCAACAGGAGCTAAAGTAGTAACCAAGAGGAAAGTGAAACCTTTTTTTTTTTTTTTGGTGAGTGGGAAATCATCCAATGACTGCTCCCGTCCTGGGTGCGGCGGGAGGGCGTGTCAGACTCTTCCTGACTAAAACCCACTCATGTTTGAGGGACAGCTAGTAAATAAATAAATATTACAAACCTAATTGAAAGAAAGGTAGTCTATTAGTTAAAAGTAATTAACAAAGGCTGGCCCTTTTATTACTTTACAAAAAAGCCTGCAAATGTATATCTAGGTACATTAGGGGCAAAAGCACCGGCTAGTGGAACTCCTATTTAGTAACAACTTAAAATTAATCAATCTTGAACTTTTCAGTGTTAAATTAAACAATCTGTTATCTATATACGGAGGTACATAATTACCTACTTGATAAAGTGTTATTGTTACATTATAATAATCATGTAATTAGCAGAGGTCGGAATTTGGGAGAGTTATTTTAGTACTTGCATCAAAATATTGATATTAATATGGATCTTCCTGAGATTTCTAATAGACAATCTTGTGTGCAAAGCAGTATTACAAATAAATAAAAATAATAAAATCATCAGAGATAATTTAGACAGCTAAATTGTGTAAAAGTAAATAACTTTTTTATTTAATAAATCACATAATTTTTCTCCTCTTTAAAAGTAATTCCGGGATTTCGGGCATTTCCACTTTATTCTTTTGCTGTGTGAAATCAGTGTTAGTACATGAATAACTCTACCTAATTCAGACCTAGGGTCAGTAAACCTCCTTAAAAAAATTTTAAGGAGGTTTTTATTGAATTGGTAACTCTTTCAATACTAAATGGCTGTTTACTGAATAACCAGTCTATCCTGTAGTGACCGCAAATGGGTTTAGGGCCAATATAAGTTAAATATTGACCCTTTTTATAAGGACAACTTCTGTGGGTTTCCGACCCCAGCTAGGGAATTATTTTGAGGAGATCAGTGTGGGATGGGCTGGGTCACACTTATTATTAATACTTGGAGAGTTTAAAAGCTAGTTCAGAGTGAATTTTCATCCTGGGTATTTCCATGTATGTGAAAAAATCTTAATTTCAAGATCTGTTCTTAGCTATCAGATTCAAATTTAAAATATTAAAACATGAAAATTGGGGTCATAGAACACAGTATCAGGTTATCCATGGAATTCCATTGTAAAAATATGACTCATCCTTGGTGTGATAAAAGTTACATTTTCCTGGTTCCTATAGTTAGGCACTGATAATCCCAGTAGTGTTTTGAAAGCACTGATTAGGCATTTAGGCAGTTAAAAACAACGTTTTGACTAAATATAACTACGAGCATGAATTTGCATCAGTCATCGCTCCACTCACTGTTCTCGAAATAATCACAAATAAGATGCACAACACAGCAAAATAAATTCGCAAAACTTACATCTTCGAAACCACACTCTGCCGAAAGGCTTGAGTTCTCCAATTATCGTCGGAAGTCATCGTGCTGAATTGTTTTAAATTATCCATACGTTATTAAACCCACTGTTTACAAGACGCCGCTCCTATCGACACATTTGTAATAAAATAAAACACAATATGATTCATGAGACACAAAGCGCTCGATAACGAAGCGAGCAAGCGATCGCTTTGTTTTTTTCCAAAAGAGAGAGGAGGCGAACGAAGAGCGAGGACGCAGGGGGACCACTGACAGTCACAGATTATAATACTTTTAGGGTGCGTTCCAAAAAGGGTAAAAATTACACGGAGTAGTGCGAAAGTTACTCTAGAGCGTTCCGAAATGAGCCGAGTGAAACCGAGGGTAACCGAACATTTACTCGACAGCTACCCGAGCAGTATTTAGGAACGCTTTCGGTAGAGTAATTTTCGCACTGACAAGTGCGATTTCTCTCCCTTGGCTGAGCGTCGTTACTTAAAAATTACCTGACATATGTCAAAATCATATATGTGCCAATGGTTTGATGTTGAAGAATGGATTTACTAAAGTAGAAACGGACAGGTAGTACTTATTTATTTGCAAAATATGCTTAAAAACATAATTTTCCTTCTTTGCAATAGAGATAAAAGGTTATGTTGACAGTGTCATCATACGATCCTAACCATCATGACCCTAACCCGTTCCAAAACAGTAAATCGCTCTGTAGCGTTCAAAAACAGTATAGCCGTTCTCTTTCTTTCGTTGTTTCTATCTCTTTTTAATTTCCGAGTGAATTATTCGCACGTTTTGGAACGCACCCTTGTTTGTCTTTTGACACCTGACACATTTGCAAAGTCGTTTTGACACCAAGTTTGACACAATGATAACACCAAACCATCACCAAACAAACCGTTGAATCTGTGGCTTTAATGTAATGGACAAACCGTGCCTTTAAAGAGAGTTCCGTACCCTAGGTCACAGTATAAATAATAATAGAACAGTACGGAAACTGCCTACAAACCGTTCGAAACAAAACACACATACATGCATGCTCACCGACAAGACGTCTAAGCGTGCTAAGAGTACTGTGAGTAGCGGGTGCCGCGTCAGATAACTGCGATTTTTGTGCAACATGATTAAATATAGTTTTACATACACTGATGCCGAAAATGAGGTCCATTTCGAATTCCAAGATGGCGGCTAATTTTTTTTTCAAAATATCGGTCAAGGGTATCGTTTTCGTGATTTTTGGGGACACTGATGCCGAAAATGAGTTCCATTTCAAATTCCAAGATGGCGGCTAATTTTTTTTTCAAAATATCGGTCAAGGGTATCGTTTCCGTGATTTTTGGGGACACTGATGCCGAAAATGAGTTCCATTTCAAAATCCAAGATGGCGGCTAACATTTTTCCTTATCGGTCACAACGCTCAAAAAGTGTAACTTGAATTAAAATCAAAGAAAAAAAAAATTATAATTACACAAGTTGATAAAAAATGCTATGCAATAGCTTTACCGCGGCAGCCTCCGAGTGCCACACGTCTTTTTTTACACTAAATAATTTAATTAAAAAAAATTGTTTTTATTGTTTCTGTATTTTTAAGTATAATAAAATTTTAATATTGGTGCTGATTCTCTTTCCAAACTAACCTAAGTTTAAGTTAAGCGCATCTTTCTCTTTTCATTTCGTTAGGAAAAGGACAAAAGACACATTCGTACAGTCTTCATTTATTAAAAAAATCTTTTTTCAATTCAATTTATTGATCAGTCTAAAAAAAAATTTGGTAAAATTTAAAAGTGACAACCCTTTTGTTTCTATCGAGGGTAGGTAATTATTTTGTCAAGTAGGCTTAGTTTCCATACTGTTCCATATTTATACTGTGCCTTATGTGTTCGATACCCGAGGGTGTTTTAGTTAGTGCAGTCACATAATAATTTAAATTTTTTGGTACCATTAAAGGTGAACGCAGACTTGGCCGCACCGCACGCGCCGCAGTCTTCGCATTCGAATTCTTTATATGAAGTTCTATGCCACCTCGCACACCTACCCGCGTCGCAGTTGCCGCAGACCCTGAAACGACAACAAAGAAAATGCGATGACTGCGGGGACTGCGGCGCGTGTGGTGCGGCCAAGTCTGCGTTCACCTTTACAAGACTCCGCTGTAACAGTCGGACCGACCGACCATATAGGCAGCTTTCAGTTTTACTCGGACTGTACCTGTTTTGTATGAGCCGTATGCGTATGCGTTATGCCGGGTTGAATCTTTAACGAAAAGAGTACATGATTATGGCTGGTACAAAAACAATTTCAGGCTAAGAAAAAGTTAGGCAAAAGTTTCCAAAAGTCTCCATATATTTTTTTCAGACATTCTAATAGAGTTTCTGTTTTCCTGTCATACACAAGAAACATTATTATATACATGTACAGAATGATATATATATTTGATCAGAATTTTCTGTTTTTCGTCAATTTTCCAGTTTTCTTTTTTGAGATCAAAATCCTAAAACATATAGGTACTGAACCCTTCATGTGCAAGTCTGATTGCGTTTGACTGAATTGATTTTCTTAACTGGCAATAACCAATATTTTTAATTGTTAATTTCAGTTGTATGTCTGACTGAGAATATGAAGAATAAAAGGAACCACACGTTTCAAAGGTAGTGGAGTAGCATAAAAACTAGAAGCTTGAAAAACCGAAGCTATTTTTATTTGTTGTTGGCAACAAACAAATAAATTTTTAAAACTGTCATCTTTGACATTGACATTTCTGATACATGCACAGCAGTTTGCAGCGCAGCGTTGCGAACAGCGAAAAACGCGCTATTTCCCAAGAAAACTAGAAATAAACGTAACTTCCATCCAGAATGGCTTCATCAACAGTGTTAAGAGTAAAACGAAGGTTGGAAGAGAACCCACAAGACACTCTGGTGCTTATGTGCAAGCGAATTAAGACCGATAAAGAAGAAATATCACCATCACTGTTTGTGTTTCGCGGAACCGTTGACGATCAGGTAAACATTCTATCCTATCTTCTATAAATAAAATGATAAACTGACTGATTGTTGATATATTAAAGCACAACCGCATAACTTGGAGGGTGTGTAGCCACAAAGCAAAGATTTCGTCAGTGGGTCTTCTTAGGGGCGCATAAAGTGGTAAAATAGTCAAATAGTGTATGTATGGCAGATCAACAACCACGCGGGCGAAGCCGCTGGCGAAAGCTAGTGTTTTATTTGGTACCTCTATTTGTTGTAATATCAATAAATGGTAAACAACTTAACCTAAAATTACTTATATTGTTTACTGGGTGTATTTTCATTCAAAATTTGAAGCATTTATTTCACTGAGACCATTTACAAACACTAGACACTTTATCTTATCTTATCTTTTTGTGGGGCCGGCCCAAGCAGTAGCACTTCGACCCTTTTGGATCTTTTGTGCTGTACCCCTCCTTTTACTCAACCCCTAGCCTTCTGTGCACCTCCTTCATTAGTCCCAGTATGGCCTTGATGGGGCTGAGCCTGTAGTCCTCTGGTCTTGGGAATGGTTGGCCCAGATACCCTAATCTTTTGGAGCCTAGTGCTGCGCAATCACACAGCAGGTGTAGCATAGACTCCTCTGCTTCTCCTTACTAACAACTAGACACTAGTAAATAGTTTAAGAGTCAATTTGTTTTGGCATAATGTTGAAGCTGCATGTGACTTGGTCTCTACGGAGAAGAGAATAATCAGGAACTACATGGTCACTCTTCAATCATCTTTAATGTGCTCAATACATGGTGATGCCTAGTATTAACTGGTGAATTAAGTATTCTATAATCCAATAATGGTATCTGCTCTTGTGCTCTGTAAAATTTACCACTGCACTATAATAATGATAAAGCCCTTTATTCTGAAATAATTTTCAATGTAAAAGTTAAAAAAATATGTTTAGAATAAGAAAATATGTTTCGTAACAATATGTCTCTTATTTCAGTGTGTCTTCTGACATAGGCCTCCTCCAACGACTTCCACTGGCTTGCAACCCTTCTCCATTTTGCTCCTGCGGTCATCTTTAGGTCATCCTCCCATTTTGTTTTTTGTCTTCCTCGGTTTCTTTTTCCCTCTCTGTAATTGCCTTGCCACTGCACTAAAGTCTTTGTAAATATCCCAATATATTCTTGTACTAGCTTTCGCCCGCGGCTTCGCTCGCGTTAGAAAGAGACAAAAAGTACCCTATGTTACTCTCCATCCCTTCAACTATCTCCACTTAAAAAATCACGTCAATTCGTCGCTCCGTTTTGATGTGAAAGAAAGACAAACATACAGACAGACAGACAGACACACTTTCCCATTTATAATATTAGTGTTTTTTTTTTTTTTTTTTTTTTTTTTGTATTGTATGAAACTGCAATCAGTCGCCAGACTTTTATCAGCTGTGTTGTACGAGTAGAAACTTTAATGGGATGCAGGCCAATGCCATGCTCCCATTTCAGAGAATGTGGTTTCTTTTTAATCTCCTAACCACATTGGCGTTATCTAGTAATCCAGAGGCGAGTGGATTGGGGTGATTTGTGAGGCGTTCGACATGATATTTTCTATAGCGCTCTATTTCTGAGGTCACTGTTGATATATTTAGGTACTCATGTATTTCGTCGTTCCTGGTAAACCATGGCGCTTTTGCTATAGTCCTTAAAATGTTGTTTTGCACCCTTTGCAAGCATGCAACATTACTCTTGCTGGCTACTCCCCAGATTTGAATACCGTATGTCCATATGGGTTTCAAAATGCAGTTGTAGATCAAGAGTTTGTTGTCCAGGGAGAGCACTGAGTTTCTGCCTAGCATCCAATATAGACTTCGAAATTTGTGGTTCACTTGGTCTCTTTTGGCTTTTATATGGTCTTTCCACGTTAGGCGTCTGTCCAGGTGAAATCCGAGGTACTTTACACAATCAATTTGAGGTAAGGTATTGTTTCTTAAGCGAACCGGTGGACAGTTTCCTTTTCTTAGAGTGAAGGTTATATGGGTGGATTTCTGCGCGCTAGCTTGGATGCGCCATTTTTGGAGCCAATCTGAAGTGTCATCTAGGAGATTTTGGAGCTTTTCACTAGCTTTTGCAGGGTCACTATCCACGACCAGAAAAGCAATGTCGTCGGCATAGGTGGCAACGGTAGCGTCATCGGAAACTGGTAGATCTGATGTAAAGATGTTGTACAAGACTGGTCCGAGCACCGACCCTTGGGGCACACCAGCTTCAATTGGTATCAGAGAGGATCTGGCATCTCCTTGCTTGACCTGGAATAACCTATCAGAAAGATAGGATTTAAGGATGTGGAATACAGAGTGTGGTAATTTTTCCTTGATTTTACAGAGCAGACCTTTGTGCCAGACTCGATCAAAGGCCTGCTGTACATCCAAAAATGCGGCGGAGCAGTATTGTTTGTTTTCGAAGCATTGCCTGACACAATGGTACACACGATGTACCTGTTCGACGGTACAGTGTGCTTTGCGAAAGCCAAATTGGTGCCTGGGTATTATTTCATGTTCGTTCATTAATTCACTGAGTCTTTTGAGAAAAATCCTTTCCCATAGCTTTGATAGGACTGGTGTAAGACTTATGGGCCGGTATGAAGAGCACTCTTGTGGCGGTTTACCTTCTTTCTGGATCATAACTATTTCCGAGACCTTCCATATATTAGGGAAATAGGAGAGCCTGAAGGTAGCGTTAAACAGACAGGTCAAGAAGGTGATACATTTCTTTGGAAGCTCTTTAAGGATTTTTGGAGTTATTAGGTCAAATCCCGGAGCCTTATTAGAATTTAGTAGGATAATTTCCCTCGCGACTTCTCTTGGCGACGTTGGCTTAATAGGTAGACACAACTGGGTATCTTGCATGAGTATGGCATCCAGGTCTTCATCGTCGTTTCCCTCGTTTGGTTTAAATACCTGGCTTAGGTGAGCGGCAAAAGCCTCCGCTTTATCGTTATCGGTACGTGCCCAGGACGACTGCCATCTTACAGGATAATGTGTTTGCTGGGGCCTACCAAAGCATTTGGAGGCCTTCCATAACGAGTATTCCCCGCGTGCTGTTGGTGACAGCGTTTCCAGAGTTTTTCTGAGGCTGTTATTGTTATGTTCCTCGATAGTTAATTTCAACTCTTTTATTGCTTTATTCAGTAGGTATTTGTCCGAGCGATGATGCGATAACTGCCAGATTCGTCTAAGACGCCGTTTCTCGGCTATTTTGTTTCTTATTTCTAGAGGCTGGGTGACTATGGGACCTTTGATTTTATTTACCGATGGGGTATTAACCCATGCTGCGACCTGGATAGTGTTAGTGATGTGTTTGCAGGCTTCTTCGACATCCTCATTTGTTTTTAGTGAGATTTTGAGGTTGGTGTGGTTAACGAGATATGAGCGAAAACCTTCCCAGTCAGTTTTCCTATTGGTTAACGAAGTAGGTTCTTCACGTTCTATTACGCTTGTGGACACTGTAAGAATTACTGGAGTGTGGTCTGACGATCCATCTAGACTGGATTCAATATCAATGTAGAGAGAGCTTATGCCTTTGGACACAAAGAAATCCAGCAAGTCAGGTGTTTTCCTTGGGTCTGAAGGCCAGTATGTAGGTGATCCAGTTGACAAAGGATGATATTGATGATAATCGATGCAATTCTTCAGTTGTCTACCCCTTGTGTCAGTTAGTCTGGAGCCCCAGAAGGTATGTTTAGCATTCCAGTCTCCACCGGATATAAATCTATTGCCAAGAGTTTTGAAGTAATCAGAGAACATACTATCTGTTATGTTATATCTTGGTGGGCAGTATACCGCAGACAGGGTGATAGGTCCTGCGCGATCTTCCAGTCGTACACTGGTAGCCTGCAGATGGTTGGTTGAGTAGGCTTCAAGAAGATGATGTTTTAGACCTGATTTGATAGCCAGAGCAGACCCAGCATGTGCGCCACCATCAGGATGTGAGGTATAGTAGATTTGAAAATCTTTTAGACGAAAACTGCTCCTATTGGTGGCATGCGACTCAGAGATGAGGATTACATCCAATTTGTTGGAGATAATTAGGACTTCGAGTTCATGAATACTAGACGCTAGTCCATTTATGTTCCACGTTGCAACCCTAAGTGACGCCATTTCTATTTCGTAAGCTTCGGGATGATGGTGGTAAGAAGATTAAGCAGTGTGCTAATCTGTTGTAGGAGTAGGTCTATCTTTTCTGATTGCTTGAGCAGAATCTGTTCAACTGTGGTAGTTTGTTGGCTGTGATTGTTTTCACTGGGTGTATTTGTTTGGCTGTGATTATTATTGTCACGCAACTTCTGTGGTATGTGGTAATAATATTAGTGTGGATTCAAATAATTACTTCCACGTTCACAGGAAACAGCACATGTGAAAAGCTTACTGCCAAAAACAGACCTGAAACAGCAATCTTTGCCAAATGTCGACACAATAATAGAAAAGTTGAGAAAAGAAAGAAAAGAGGTTGCAACTAAAAATCGTTATGAAATAGTCAACTGCAGTAGAGGGTTGAAAGACGATGTTGATGAGAGCGACGAGGTGTTAAATTTAATAGATTTGCAGAAGACTGATGATAAGGATGGGGACGTACAATATGCTTATGATTTGTATACGAGTTTGAAACAAGAGTTTGATATAAATATGATTGATAACTTTGTTGGGTAAGCTGGCTTTAATTTGATTATTCTGTGTCTAGGCAAAAATAATAGTGTAGTTGGCTGACAAAGAAATCTTTAATAAAAGAAGTAGACTTTCAAGGAGGATATACTACATTTTTCAGTTTTGAAACAATGGCTCCCATATATGTAAATGCATAAACTTAATAAATGGACTACATTTGAATCCAAGTAATAATTGTTAAAATGCCTGATAGACTTAGATATACAAGTATTGAAATATTTATTTAACTAAAGCCAGTAAAGCCAATAACTTAATCACTATTTTACCAACTGTATTGCCATTTCAACAAATAATTGTTATTATATTCCCATTCCAGTGTAGAAACAGGCTTAGTACTAGATTCCTATGACCCAACGCAAGATTCAGACCACGAAGCCGATGATGACGATGATTCTAACGATGAGAACAACTGGAGAAATGAGTACCCTGACTCGGAGGCCAGCAGCATAGACATAGAAGACATGGTGAGGGCTATGGAGAGGGTTGACTTTGGTAAGTTTGTGTAATTATTGAGTAGTTCAGCTGTAAGTCTTTATAAGAATCTTGCAAGGTACTGGCAAATTAATTGACGAAAGCCAAGTTGCCTGTCAATATAAAATATGAAAAAAAAAAAAATATTACAAGTGGCAACATCAGCTTTATATTATTTCACAATGATGGTCCTTATTACATGGACAATCCCAAACCCAGAATTTTGATTAAACAAAGATGCCAAAACTGTTATATTTAAAATAAAAAATTACAACACCATTGAATTAAATGAATGCTTTTATTTTCTTAAAAAAAAAAGATCTTAGAAGCCTATCTAAATACATAGCCCCATAAAACTGCTTACGATAAGGCTCATGATGTACAAAGAGCCCAAATATTGATAAATATTTCAGAATTCTTGATATAATTATGTTTAAGATAAGTACAACACTTAATAATAATAATACCAGCCTATAACTGTCCCACTGCAGGGCAAAGACCTCTTCTCATACAGAGAAGGCACGAGCATTGATCACCACGCTTGCTCAAGGCGGATTGGCGATTTCAGACTTATATTAACTACAAGTCCAGGTTTCCTCACGATGTTTTCCTTCACCGATGTCTGTGATGTCTAAGATAATCTTTAGAAAGTACATATGAATTGAAAAACAACACAACACACAACACAACACTTATACAAGGTGTATTTTTGGTCTTGCTCAACCCGCTAGGAGATGATTCTACCCATGAAAACAAACAACTTTTATTATGGAACCAACTCTGAAATCGCGAAAAAAATATCAGCTGTTTTTATGAAAAGTTCATTGCCCTCCCGACCATAATGTATGAAACAGCTGATATTTTTTTCGCGATTTCCGAGTTGGTTCTATAATAAAAGTTATTTGTTTTTATGAGTAGAATCATCTCCTAGCTGGTTGAGCAAGACCAAAAATACACCTTGTATATTCTTATTTCATAATTCCTTTTTTACACCCACTGTGATGTTTCATAATTAATATCATATTAAATAAATATTTCATTACATTCTCTGATGATATTTCCAGAAGACGATCTCTCCAGCGATTTTGGAGAAGACAAAATATATGAAGACCCACCGGACTTACTAAAAGAAGATATGCAGAGATATGGTGAAGCATACGCTAAATACAAAGCGAGAATACTGACAGAAAATCCTGACCTATCTGACAGTAGGAACCTAGTTCACTGTACAAAGATTGACAATGATCCGGGTTATAAAAATGACAGTGACGATGATGGCTTTTATTACGGAGAAGATGAGGATACAGAACAGTTTAAAGAACAATATAGAGAAGAGTCTTCAGATGAGCATAGTGTAGAATGTGTGGATTGAACTGTAAACCTTTTAGATGGCGATGTCATAGATATGTGACAAGCACTTACTCTGTTCGCCCAAGACACATATAACCAAAATGCATGCATGGAGGCCTCGATCATACGAAATAAATAATTAAAATACTTTTATATTTATAAACTTATCAAAAAACCAAAAGTTAAAAGAAAAATATTCAAAAATGGAAATAAATATTGTTTTTTTGTTTTCGAGTTTATTTATTGTAAACTAGCTTCTGCCCGCGGCTTCGCTCGCGTTAGAAAGAGACAAAAAGTAGCCTATGTTACTCTGCATCCCTTCAACTATCTCTACTTAAAAAATCAAGTCAATCCGTCGCTCCGTTTTGCCGTGAAAGAAAGACAAACAGACAGACAGACAGACAGACAGACAGACAGACAGACACACTTTCCCATTTATAATATTAGTATGGATAATAACATACATATACATATTTCGATTATACAAATGGATGAAATCTGAAATTTTCAATTTCATTTTTTAATTTTATACATGGCAACTATTCTAAATATAGATAATAATGGAGTTGGCAACCTACATTAATTTGGTACTGGTAATACAAGCTTAATTATCATATTTCCTGATAACAAAGGTGTTTAATATCATACATATTATATTTTAAGGTCTACATAACAGGGGTAGATAATTTTAAAATGGCCGTATACATATCTGCAAGCATGAAAATCACCTATGAACTATCATCATCTAACGCCCTCTCAAGTGTATGATAGACGCTTGCACAAAACTATTAATAATTTAGTGCCGTTTCCGAAGATACAACTTCAAAAGGGATTTTAACATCGAAATTGGTGGTTTGTTGCCAAGAAACAATGTTATTTTATTTAAATCCGGACAAGTAACATTTGTTGCTAAGAAACAATGTTATTTTATTTAAATCCGGACAAGTAACAATGTGACTTCTTCAATTCATTACTTTCTAAAGTTTATCTTGGATATCACTAACATCCCGTGTTGTCATTCGTAGAACTTTGACAATCGTTAATGCTAGTCAGAAACCAATAACTCTGACCAGTCTCACCAAGGGTATATCGTGTCGCCCAGTTACTGGGTTGTGGAGGTCTGACAGGCAGTCGCTCTACTTAAAACACTGGTCCAGCTGAATCCGGTTAGGCTGGAAGCCAATACCAACATAATTGGAAAAGGCAATAGAGATCTATTGCCAACAAAAACAAGTATGTTCTTTTTAGAAACAACTATATTTTATCAATGTAAAATCAATTGTAAAGTTATATCCCAATTCATACTTTTATGATTTTATCCTTATTGACCCTGTTTGATGTCATGTATATAATAACCTGTTTTCAATAGGTTACCTTTGTAAATCTATAGGTATATACTTATATAAACGAAAGTCGTTTTAGTTACACATTTTATAACTCAAGAACGGCAGAACCGATTTGGCTGAAAATTGGTGGGGAGGTAGCTTAGGACCAGGGGACGGATATAGAATACTTTTATCTTCTTTTTTTAGTAACCAAAAATCTGATATAACGCGGGTGAAACCGCGGGGGACAGCTAGTAGTATTAAAAATCTAAATTAATGCAGGTTTCCTACAAGTATGGCTGATGTTTTGATTCGTGCTCTCTTAAAGTAAGAGCAGGTTTTCAAAATCACTTAATGAATTTTGATTCTGAGGAATGATGAAGTCCAGTCCTGAGGTTTTTGGGCCATCTTCAGCTGAAATCAAATATTATTCTTATTAAAATAGACTTAAGATTGATTTTTCAATAGATCTAAATGAGTTTTATTTTAACAATCAATATGACAGCTGTTAAACCACCATATTTATTCCAACTATTGTTCGTTATTTTTGAATTAATTGAGCTATAATAATTTGTTTATGACACTTCTACGTACATACATGTCTATTTTGTTTTAGATTTTACTTTTCCAATATTTTTCTTTATTTGTAGAGGCTACTTTTACTTATCCTATACACCTATTAAACTATAACCATTCAATCAGCGACAGTTTTTTTTTCAATTAGTCAAATATTCAATATGACGTATAAAGTCGACATTCGATTTCGATAATCTATAGTGTCAAGATCACGCACAATTTTTTATTTACATTATTTACAGTGTTTAAAAGCGTCTTTAATGCGTGCCTGTAAGGTCGGTTTTGCAAACACAACTTTTACTCTCGCTTGCTCAATATAAATCTTGGTCATATAGGTATGATTACTAGCTGTCCCCTGCGGTTTTACCCGCATTTTTTGTTACTGCTCCGATCCCGTGGGTCATAGCGTGATGATATATAGCCTATAGCATTTCTCGATAAATGGGCTATCTAACACTGAAAGAATTTTTCAAATCGGACCAGTAGTTCCAGAGATTACCCCCTACATACAAACATACAAACCTACAACCTCTTTATAATATTAGTATAGATGTAGGGTGACTGGTAATTAGTGTACGAAATGAAATGAAATGAAATGAAATCGTTTATTATGCAAGTAGGATTTTAAAATCACTTTTACATGTCATATTTTTTATAAGCTAGTTGGAGCCGGCGTTTCCTAACTGGACTACCTCTGAGAAGAAACGCCGAAACAAACTCAGGGATTATCGTCTCTTTTAAAGTCCAGACAATTTTAAATCTTTGTGCAACAAACCATGCAGAATAACATTCGGGCTAGCCTTTTGAGGAAAGTGCCAGTAATAGTTTGGGTAAACCTGCCTCAAAAAGCATCGTGAGCTCAACTTTAATCTAAAGGAGCTCCACAAACCGATACCACATTACTGCTTGTAAAATCATGGGCTTGCAAGTCGCCCGCCGAATAGTCATTATGTGCATTCTAGATGACTTGTACACTTACAATATAATACGATACTTAAAGACGTGATTGTGCTACTTTTACTATGGGAACAAACCTGAAATCGCGGAAAAGAAATCAGCCGTTAAGTACGTTTCAGTATGTTTGCCTAATGATCAGAACTGCTGATATTTTTTCGCGATTTCGGCTTTACGTAAAAAATGTCTTACCCATCTCCTTAATATTTTCGATAATGCAGATAATTAGGATCATATACATCGGCTTGCTGTTGACCTTTTGGAACACACCATTCTCTAGTTCAAGACCAGTGCACTGCAGTTGGACTCCTGTCTCTTCAATTACGTTGTTGCTGTAAAAAAGGGGAATATTATTTAAACCTTCAAACACACGTGATTCGAGATACAATAGAAAGACAATAGCTAGCACAGCTAGAACAGAATAAATGACCGACTTTAAATTAACGCTATAAAAGATATTCAAAAATTAAAAAAAAAGACTTTATTTTGGCACAACTGCGCAAAAAGTCATTCCGTTTGTGTAATATTTTTGGTATTTTATTGTACATAAACAATCGGGAACTTCTGTGGACCCCCATGGTAAAATCTACCGGTATTTACTAACTACTTACTTATACAAATAACAAAAAAAAAGCAAGAATAGCTATGATTCGTCAGCAAGTACCTACCTATTAAAATAAAATTTAAGTTCGCTTTTGTCCCATACGCCTGAACAATAAATAATCGCAAGCGTAAAAAAAAACAACAAATACTAGACACCTTCCTACCAATCGTAAATTAAATATCAAAATGGGTAGCTATTACCGACAATTAAAATAAAATATCACCGGTAATAACATACTTTACAACAATTTCACTCAAAACATTTCTACTTACAGTTTATCCACCATAGTCTGCCTAAAAGCAGGAGTTTTCCAAGTATAATTTTCATAATAAGAAGTCGTGGTCGTCGACTTGACTTTTTCAATCGCCATTTTATATTTTTCCTTTACTTAAACTTCGAAACAAAACACTCACTCCACAAGATGCCGAGATAAAATGAACTGGGTGTTTCAATATGAAAATGGTCCAGATTATACTCTTGTTGATATTTTCCTTGGCGTCACGTGTTCACGTGTCAGGACAAGAGGGAAGGGGCCATTAATCAATGAGTGTTTGCGCATGCGCGTTGTGACGGAAGCGAACGCTGCATGCTTGTCGTGAAGCGGTGCAGCGCTGCGAATTCCTTTTGCTTTGGAGACATGACGATGATGACCTACGTCAAAAATAAAATGTTAGCAATTTCAATTATTTTTCTCTGATCGCTCTGTTACTTTTAAAATAGCATTCATGCGTCTAATAATGAAAAAGGTATTGAAGGTCTTAAGTCTAGATAAATAAATATTGCGCTGCAAGTGCCCCTGCTAAGAAATTCTTTTGTTGTCGTTGCACAACTGATCTGTCAAACTAAGTTGGCAAAAAAGGGACAACAATAGCTGAGTCAAATCCAGCTCCAGAGAAAGTCACCCCTTCTGTCTCGAGCGACAAAACTCCCAAAACGGCCGAACCGATTCAAACGAGAGTTCCTCTGGTAAATAGCTGTTTTTAGAAGGAGTAACTTAGACTTCCTCTCCTCTGTCGCCTTCGCTCGCTTCTCTGGACTGTACGTGCTAATGGCGCAATACTCAAACATCATTTAATTTTAAGATGCTTTCAAATCTGTTGCTGTCCTTACCTCATCACTTTAGAGTGACAAGGACAACAGATCTGAAAGCGTCTCGTTAGAGAGTGTGACGTTACAGAATTCGGCCATAAATATTTATCTCGTCTCGGCTCTTTGTGAAAGACATCGGCAGCCTCGGCCGGTGAATTACTACTACCAGAAATCATCATCAGCCACCGTTAGTTCTCTGCTGGACGTAGGGTTCTCCCAAGGTACTGTCAAGGCGCCGGCACCTCAAAGAGATGTCTTCAAAAATGTGCATCTGGATTGAGAGCCCAAATTTTAAATATTCTCAAAAGAAAATAAGATTTACAGGGCAATTAGTTAAAATTTAGTAAAACTTAGGGCAATAGGCCATGAATTTCTTAAACGTGAAATAAAGCTTTTATGATGAAATAACTAGGGCTCTCAATCCAGACGCCTGCATAAAGTGGCATAGCCTGAATCTCAGAAAGTACTGCCTCTGGGCTCATAATTTTTATTTAAGGATTTAGTTAAGAATTTCTTACAACTTTTAAGAAATTCCCAAATATGTAGAATACTATATTACAGAGTTATAGCGGTATATCTAGGGCCCTCAGTTCATAAATGTTTGTACTGAGGAATCATCAAACTAATGGATTTATTCAAAGAAATACTTAAATGCGACCGTTATATGTTTTACTTAAACGCGTCTGTAAATTAGTAAAAAAGAAATAATGACAAAAAAGGTAATAGTTAAACTGTAAATATAGATTGAATTTTCCTAAAACGTCTGAACTGAGGGCCCAATATTTTTGGCAGTATTGACTAGGATAAGCCTTCTTCACTATCTCACATAAGGGTAAGTATTTTAACTAATTCTTAATTAAAATCTAGCAAAGCGTCCATTACTCTAAATTTCATACTTTTTGAGATAATTGAATAATATTTTTTTATAGGAGAAAATTCTGTAGGGTAGATATAGTTTTGTTACTTTTTGAGACTAATCAGCATGTAACCTCACACAAGCTGTTTCTTAAACGTCCGAATAGTTGTTGCTTGAACTGTCGGAAGCGATTACAGGAGATATGTTACCAGGGCCATAAGATATCATTATGGTATTCTTGAACACCGATTGATGTATCCAAATGAAATTTAAATGGATTGAACTACTTTGTACAACATTTGAAATTTTAATGATTTTAATTTTTTTTATTATTTTTTTTAACTTTTTAAATTTTGTTTTGGCTGATTCTAATTTTGAAGAAGAAAGATTCTGGTAGGGCTATCGCCTTTTTTCGTATTGTTATTATGATCATGTGTAATTTAGTTAGTTATTTGTATTGATTATCTAAGTAAATTTTCTTTTTATCTTAAGCATCACAGACTAGTTATAAATTACGTGTCGTTTTAGTTTAGGTACAAAATAGGTAAGTTTAACATCATTAAAATTTGTTTGTTGATTACGGTTTCTTTGATGGTACCTACAGATAGTCCATACTACATAACATATTACATGCTACTGGCCTATTGCTTTGTTTCATTTTAGGTATATAAAGCCTATTGAAGCTAATATTGTTAAATATATATATTTACTAATATTTTTGTTAATTCAATTACTTACGTCTAATATTTCATTGGTTTTTATACGTTTTTTATTTTATTGTATCACGATATGTAGGTGCTGGCACAGCAAAACTAGTCGTATATAATTATAATTCTCCATCTGCGCATTACATGATACTACAAGAACATGCCGAACACTTGTTTATACTTACATGGAACATTGTGGTCACCCTACAGATTTTTCTCTTATAAAAAAAATATTATTCAATTATCTCTAAAAGTATGAAATTTAGAGTAATGGACGCTTTGCTAGATTTTAATTAAGAATTAGTTAAAATACTCACCCCTATGTGAGATAGTGTAGTGGCTTATCCTAGTCAATACTGCCAAAAATATTGGGCCCTCAGTTCAGACGTTTTAGGAAAATTCAATCTCCATTTACAGTTTAACTATTAACTTTTTTGCCATTATTTCTTTTTTACTAATTTACAGACGCGTTTAAGTAAAATATATAACGTTCACATTTAAGTATTTCTTTAAATAAATCCATTAGTTTGATGATTCCTCAGTACAAACATTTATGAACTGAGGGCCCTAGATATACCGCTATAACTCTGTAATATAGTATTCTACATATTTGGGAATTTCTTAAAAGTTGTAAGAAATTCTTAACTAAATCCTTAAATAAAAATTATGAGCCCAGAGGCAGTACTTTCTGAGATTCAGGCTATGCCACTTTATGCAGGCGTCTGGATTGAGAGCCCTAGTTATTTCATCATAAAAACTTTATTTCACGTTTAAGAAATTCATGGCATATTGCCCTAAGTTTTACTAAATTTTAACTAAAAGCCTTGTAAATCTTATTTTCTTTTGAGAAGATTTAAAATTTGGGCTCTCAATCCAGATGCACATCTTCAAAATTGCAGGGAGCGACGCCTGCCGGGGCTGCGGATTCTTCAAAACAGATACCGCGGCCCCGGACACAAAGGAACATAGGCGGGTGTTACACTCCCTTCCGCTTCGCCCAGAGCGGGAGGAAGGGAGAAAAATACTGCCAAGGCCTGATCTTTGGTAATACTCATCTCTCATCTAAATGCTGTCAGCTGTCCTTCGCAGAACGTCTCTTCATCTGCCCGGGGGCGTCTCTCACTGCAATGGCCATACAACCATGTCTATTTCTACAGCAAAGTCATGGTACTTAGTTCTGGTTCAAAAACCAGCTGCATGCAGGTGCGATTACAGGTACAAGAGACGTATCTTCAGGATGAGACTCATCTGCAGGTGCAGGTTTCTTTGTAGATGTGTAAAGGCGGTTAGATTAGAATTCAGCTTGTGCCCCAACAAATCCATACTTCCATACTAATATTATGAATGCGAAAGTAACTCTGTCTGTCTGTCTCTTCTTCCTAAACTGATTGGAATGAAATTCGGTACAGATATAGTCCGGGACCCGAGAAAGGACGTAGGATAGTTTTCATCCCGGAAATCCTCCGGGAACGGGTCACGGGAACGTAGTCGCGGGCAAAAGCTAGTGACAAATATACACGCTTTTCAAGATTTTGGTCGACTATTGCAACGGATATGTTGATAAATTATTTATTGTTTTGATTATGAAAACGCGTCAACACAGCTGCGCATACACAGACAATTGCGCAACTTTTTCTACGGCCATGATTGAAACATGAATCTGAACAATATAGTATACTTAGGCCCGTATTAATAGACGTCACTCAATTCTGAGACGCTCTCAAGTTTATTGCTGTCCTTATTTTTTCCCTTTAGAATGACAAGGACAGCAAGAGACTTGAGAGCGTCTCGGAGTTGAGTGACGTCTATTAATACGGGCCTTACTTACTTATTATAAACTAGCAACCTGCCCCAGTTTCGCATGGGTGTTACAAATCTTTTAAAAAATCGGCTTTTTTCTACTATATTATAAACCTTCCTTTTGAATCGCTTTATCTATAAATAATGCATTAAAAATCAGACAGACAGCGGGAATCGACTTTTTTGTGATACCTATACGTATTTAAAATCACTTTTTTATGCTTCAGGACTTACAAGGACATGTTTCAATTGACCTTATTATATGATTGATCACAAAATAAAGTGCTATATTTTTAGGGTTCATGTAGGTATGTATATAAGTTTCTTTCATCATAACTTCTTAAGCGCGGTTTCCACCGCGAACGGAACGGAGCCATTAATGACTTCGTTAAACTTGTAAGCGCCAACTGCATGCCTGCTTGTATTTCCGATCTCGACTATTTGTTGGTGGAAATAAAAGTATGCAGTTTGCGCTCACGAGTTTAACGAAGTCATTAATGGGTCCGTTCCGCTCGCGGTGGGAACCGGACTTTACTTCTAAACATCTGAACGAATTTTTATGTCAGAGTTACAGCCGATTTCTGAATTGAGTATTCAAGCTGGAATCAGTAAAGTTTTGCTCAAGTGGTTGATTAATACTTAAGTTTTCTACGTATTAATCAACCACTTGAGCAAAACTTTACTGATTCCAGCTTGAATACTCAATTCAGAAATCGGCTGTTAGTGTCTGTCACTGTCAACTGAGGCGTAGCTGCATAGACGCTAGACGCGTACCTAATCGTCATTATACGCTTACAGCCGATTTCTGAATTGAGTATTTTACGTTGAGAATACTTATCTATGACTTAAGTAGGACTTAAAAAACATTTTTGTTTCTGAACTAAGTTTATGTTTGATTTAAGCATTGAGTTTGAGAAATCTCAAATTTGACAGTTTGGAACATCAAATATTGTAATCAACTTGAGTTTTGTGAACTTTTGCGTTTCTGAACACTATTTACGGTACTCAAATCCTGCTTACTGCTAAGTTGAGCATCGGATAGTTAAGTACACAAATCGGACTACTTAAACTGTGCTTAGCGTCAAATAAAACATCTTCAGTGTCGATACATCGTTATCTATCACGGATAGAGGTTTGTAAAGTAAGGCTACCACGGCAAAACATCGACCAGACTTTTTTGTGACTCTCGATGATGAACAGTTCAAAACTAGATTTTAGGAATTTACCATTTGCAAGAATACAAAGACTTATAACTGTGTGTCATTTTAGGAGATAGTGTTATCCATGCCTAAAATATTTAATATCGCCTTTTGTAAATTCTACCACATCATCACAGGAAGCAATGTTTCGATTCGTATTTAAACAAATAAAAAAAAACCGCGGAATACACCTGTTGTTTGTTGACTTTTATAACTCGGTTGTCAATATTAGTGATCACTTGTCATAATTAAATACGTTTCGTTCTTCGCAAACACACGTTCCCTACGAGATAATTAATAATAACAGAATATCAAGCATTTTTACCTTTTAAAATAATTCCGATCTATTGTAATTTATCGTTCCGGAAACTATTAAAATATATTTCATAATTGACAAATGCAAATATTAAGACAGAATAACTGTAATAGTAAATACAGTTTTTTTTACTTGTAATGGAACGTCCCTGTATTGATTTGTTCTCAATTTTTGTAGGTAAAGAAAACTTAACAAATTATGGTTTGAGAAAACCAAATTTTTACGTTTGAAACGTAGAAAACTTAAGTATTAATCAACCACTTGAGCAAAACTTTACTGATTCCAGCTTGAATACTCAATTCAGAAATCGGCTGTTAGCGTCTTACTAATAATCGCTGCTTAAAGTTAAGACAGGTTTTATGCCAAAAAATGTATGGTTACCCAGGCGTTATTCATGACATAACTTTATACAGTGATTATTAGTAAGCGTATTATTGTACGCCCGCTTGTAGCTTACATAGGCGGACGTATCGTCGACAGTGTTTCTCAGTTTTGTATGTAAGCTGCAAGCAGGCGTACACCAAGCCTATAATGACGAATACGCGTCTATGCCGCATGCCACTACGCTTCCGTGGATAGTGGGCCTTATTGTTGAAATTCTTGCATTGTCCCAAGAAACATAATATTAGTTCATATTTTCCCATATTAGCTAAGTATTTTATATATATTATTATTTAATTTACCACATATTCAAGGAATTCTTTTACTTCTTTTTAGT
This sequence comes from Athetis lepigone, assembly GCA_033675125.1. Classification (NCBI taxonomy): domain Eukaryota; kingdom Metazoa; phylum Arthropoda; class Insecta; order Lepidoptera; family Noctuidae; genus Athetis; species Athetis lepigone. Next base: position 22,981,185 of record CM066233.1, on the reverse strand, counting down.
TACTTAGAAATATAAGAAAATTAAACGAGTACCAACATGCTACCTTGAGAAACTCCATACATTTGGGATCAGTGCTGCCCTCTATTTCATTTGATCTTTTCTACAGTTCTGATCTCGTAATACAGATGGCGCTAGTAGTGCCATTGCAAGATTTGCGTATTTTATGGTCGCGTGCGTTTCTAATACAGAATTTTTTATATTAAGTAAAAGTATTTTGTTTTTAGAGATCGATCGTTTTTATTATACTGGGACAATATTTGTTCGGCCACTGATCCTAGGTTTGAAGTCAGAGAAACACCATATATGAGGTTATTTCAGTATTGGTTTATTTTAGATCATCGGAGATGTTAAGTGGACACCGTCGACTATAGACATCTACAATACCAGGGGCCCTAGTCTGCTATTACAATCGTGTCTCAATGATCGATTTTTGACGTTTAACGTCAAACTTTTGACACATTTCCCACACAAAAACTGTCAAAGTTATCAAATATCCGGCCGATGACTGGTCATTGCGACATGATTGTAATAGCAGACTAGGGCCCCTGAGGCATCGTAAGTGCGTTGCTATGTTTGAAGGGTAAAATAAAAGATAACTAATAATATGTGATAAATAATTTATTGTCTGGCGGTATTTTTACAATATCATTGTATGCCTACATCAGTTTACCTTCATTAATTGTTATTATCACTTTAATTCAACGTCTTATTATAATAATGTTGCATTTTAAATATTGGTAGTATACAGTGGATGTCTTAAATTATGGGAAGTAGTAACTAAATACTGTTTTATTAGTTTCTACTTTTATAGTAAAGGTCTTTAATAACTTAGTTATTGTACAATTATTATTGTATTGTTACTGAGAGTATGGATTAAATCAAACAGTGGTCTGTTTTCAAACCATAGAATGTCGGTGATATTTTTACCAATGTTATGACCAATTTTTGTTTTTTTTTCTTCGTTATTATTTTTTTAACATTCATTGAAGCGAAAGACTTATTTGAAAAGAAAAGTTGGGAAAGCGGTTCGGATACTTTTCTGAATTGAGCATCCTTTTTTCTACCGGATTTTGAGAATCTAGACCATACCCATACAACAGTACAAGGTGTATTGAAATTACCTAGTTTCTCATAATTTAAGACATCCAATGAACACACGAAACAAATAAGGATATTATTCGAGATGACGCCCCTACATTAAAACTATGTTTTTTATTGAGAACACAGTTATGGCACATAACATCAGATGCTGTGTTTCCTTCTTTTACATAAAATGTCATGATTTTTTTTTACGTTTATTCTACTGATTGAAGTGTCGTTTGCAAAAGTGACTTAAAAACACCAACAAATTAAATAAAAATGCTTTAGTTTATCTAACGGTTAATCTCGTAGTGTGGCAAGTCGGGAAATTATATTATTTAAGCAATGTTGCCAACAAATCAAAAGATATTGATTGATTAGTATTTCGGAATTAATGGCAAAATATCTGTACTGCCCATTTAAAAGAAAAATGGTATCTACATTTCAAAGCCACTTTTGCAGAGACTGTCCACTAAATACGTCATAATGGAAGATCGACAACATTTTTGTTTTATACCTATATTTTTAATCGCAACACTGATTCGAGACTCATTCCTTGACAGACAGACAAAACATAAAAGTTACACAAATTACAATAATTATACGTAGGGAACAAGTCTTGTAGTCACTTAATCTACAACTATATTTAATGAGATAACTATAAATGCAAATTACGATTAATCTAGCGATGCTTTGGCATTGACAAAACATGGTATTTTACTGGGTGTCCAATATATCTTGGTATACCTATAATTTTGGCGATGTCTCTATCGGAAATTGTACCCATGCCTTGATATTGTACTGTATTGTATTCATAGAGGCTGTACTAATTTGAGTGCAAAGAGTATTCACGGTTTAAGAAGAAACACTTCTATAATTTTTATGATCATGTTCTAATTTATTTTTAGCATTTAATGGTTGTCTGCAAGCTGTAATTTATGTTCTACATCTACAGAATCAGAATCATCTGTATGATCAAAATGTATGAAACAGCATTTTTTTTTTCAGCAGTAATTGCTTTTTTTTTTTTTTTGGTGAGTGGGAAATCATCCAATGACTGCTCCCGTCCTGGGTGCGGCGGGAGGGCGTGTCAGACTCTTACTGACTAAAACCCACTCATGTTCCTTCGATTGCCCTTTATGTTCCAGGGTCACGGTAACTATTATAAAAATTCCGCAACAGCAGTAATTGCTTGAATTTAATTAAAAGGAAAAAAAAGCGTCACGATATCTCTTCCACTGTTTTGGGAGAATGATTTTATTGAAATATTTAGTTCTTAGTCCCGCCGCGTACCAAAATATATTGGACACACTATCTTTTTAATAACACTTACGTTTTGATACTTTTAGTTCGGGGAATGATAAATACTGTGGTGAGCTAATTTAATATTGTTTAAAGAAAACGAAAAAATATCATTCTAAATTGTGAAATGTTTGCTTTGTTTTACATGTTAGGACACTGAAAAATTCATAATGAAAACTGATTTTAGTATTGATGCTAAATTGATGAAGAAGACTTTCGAAAAAAATACGTTGTTTTTCTTTAAAAAGAAAATTAAAACTGCTTGCAAATAATGGCTGGTACGATAAGTTGTCTTATGATATGAATCACTTATTTTTCCAGTAAAAACTCTTCATCATTTTTTAGCAAATTAATATTGATGGCAGAAAAGCAACATTGTTTTGGTTGACCCGCTAAAGAAAATTGCATATTACAAAAGGTTTTTAAAAAAAAGTATTTGTAAAAATGACACTGGTAAATTAAACCGCTTTATGGAATCAGCACCTGCTTTAAGGAGTAGATAAATTTGCCTAATAATTAATTAATATTAAACAAAAATTAACAACAAAAATCGAACAATCACTTAGAACGAATGGTAATAATATTTAGTAATATCTTTACATATATTTACAATTTTGGTAATATTTTTTAACCGTATACTAATACAAAGACGAAGTTTAACTTTTAACTAGGAAATTTACAATAACAGAGTAACAAAAAACTTATAGTATTGAGGGCTTGTATGTACATTAGCCAATATATTAAGAATTTTACTTGTTGTACTCATATGAACCCGTACTCATATGGGCCCGCACTAATTTGAGTACAAATTGTTTACAAGGTTTAAGAAAAAACACGTATCTAGCTTTAGTTACGCCATTATTGTATGTTAAAAACATACAACTGGACTTCTCCCATTTTACAATATTGATATTTGATATTTAATGGAGTAACGCAAGCTATCATTTATATTCTTGCTTTTTATAGTTTTTATAATATAACATTGAATCGAAAATTTCAAACATCGATTTGGCATTGATATGCAGTACAAGTTTAATTTATATCATTAATTTATTGCACATTTAATTTAATTTTATTTGAAAACGAGAGGATACATTCTTATTCTAGGAATAATTACAAGAAATTCCGGTGAAGCAACTTAAGCATTTTATGTTTTTGCGAGCAATATTTTCAAAGTACAATTTGATATATTAGCAGGACTTTCAGTTAATAATTGTCATGAAGTAATATTTCATCAAAAACCTTTAATTATAATTTATTACAAATTTATATTAACAAGACGATTGAAACTATTTGCAAGGCCTGAACCAAACTATCTTGTACAGACTTTAAAGTTTTCATTACAGAATAATAGATGGCGCTAGTAGTACTCAAGTTTAAATTCGATGCATTTTTGATGAAATATCGACAACAGACATAACCTTCCTACAACTCACGTAACAAACCAGTAAGCCAAGTATCTTAGAATCAAATTCATAGTACAGGCGTATCAGTAACTCTTGCTGGGGGCGGTACGTTGTTATTAGCCGTCGCGTCCTGATTATTAGCAGTACAATAGAACTGCTTGTGAGCTTTATAAGTGTTCACGTACTTGAACGAGATGTCGCAAGACTTGCAATAGTTCGGGGTTTCTTCGAGTTCTGTGTCTGGTTCCTTCTTTATGTCGATGGACACTGTTGGAGGAGGAACGGGGGAGGTTTGTTCCTCTTCTGGTTCGTCGGTAGCGTGGACGAGCCGGGCGTGTCGCACCACGTTGCCTCTGTACGTGGAGGTGTAAGCGCAACTGCCGCAGCGGTGGACCCTCTCGCCGCCCACTGCTGGACTCGGGGAGGTCGCCTCGCGGCTGTCCTCTTCTAGAACGCACGCGATGTAGCTCTCCTCCTGGAAATTGAGGTGTGTTGCTCAATATTTGTTTTCAATGTTTTTAAGTACTTTGCTTTAAGAGAAGAGTTTAATGTATTTTTTTTATTGGCA